>SJYC01078412.1:0-49110 GCA_006408675.1 Madoqua kirkii
GCTAAAGATGTTTTCAGTGTAGAAAAAGAGTAAATACAATGGGTAAAAATTGGGTATGGAACAGTGTTAAATTAAGGAGGAAGAGGTTTTTAAAAATGAAACTTATGTCTGTCATACCTTTATTAGGTGGTCAGAAGAATACATAAAATCATATCACAAGCAAACAAGACCTTTCTCCAAGCTAAATAAGGTAAATGAAATACAGGTTTTTAAAACAATGGGCCATTTCATCTATCTTGAAAATTCATTAATCATCTTAAAGGGATCTTATTTTTACTTAATTATACTTCTTTATAGTGTAAAATATTTAATGAAGACAATATTATTCTGTAGTTCTTAACCTATAGCTGAATGTCCACTTTTTCTTTATGATTCCATGGCAGACTCTCAGCTGAGGGATCAGGGACTGGGAAGAAGCTCTGGCTCACTTTATGCTGTAGGAACACAACTTGCTCAGCTTTTCTAGCTACAGAAGAATTTCATGTCCCAACCAGCACAACTACTCAGTGGTAAAATGCTTTTTCTTTCTAACTGTAGTAAAAGCACAGAAGGAAGAGCACAGAAGGAAGCCAGTTCTTTCAAGATCATGGAAATAAGTGGTAGTTCTTTTCCCTTCTTTCTCCTTTAAGGTCTGATGCTTCCTTATGGCCACATTTGTGTGAATTTTTCCTTCCAACTTTATGAGTGATGAATTGACACTAAAACAATATTGTGCATTGAATGGTGGCATCGTTCATATGAGTTATTAGCTTCTTTTTAAAAAAAATCACTAGAACAATGGTATGGATGAACCTGTTTGCTTGGCATGCAGAGAGATGCAGATGTAGAAAACACAAGTGTGGACATGGGGTGAGGGGCAAGAGGAGGCGAATGAACTGGGAGACTGGGATTGACATATCTGTACCATCATGTGTCAAACAGAGAGCTAGCGGGAGCCTACTCTATCGCTCAGGGAGTTCAGCTCAGTGTTCTCTGGCGGTCTAGATGGGTGGGATAGGGGAGGTGTGAGCAAGGTCCATGAGGGAGGGGATATATGTAATACAAACTGATCCACTTTGTTGTAGAACAAAAATTAACCCGACATTGTAAAGCGACTGTTATATTCCAGTTATAAAGGAAAATCACCACTGTGCTATGAATGTGAGAGGATGGAAAGCTATGTTACTGCTGAGAAGCGACGTTTGGCATGTCTGGTCTGAATTCCACACTTCACAACAAAAGATGCTTTCTGCTGCAAAAGCCAGAAGAAACATGCCTCACAGCATCCTAACAACAGCATGATTCTTACCTGGTAGCCAGAGTCATTGCAGGTCATGTAGCACTTGCCACAGTTGATACACATCTCTTCATCGATCACAGCCACAACCTGCTCTATGTTGCTCAGTTCACCGTATGTTCCAAGGTACTGCAGAGCTTTTCCAATCACATCCTAAAAGACAGGAGCCAGATTACTTACGGGGCTCATTTTAAAACATTACCGTGTTATGACTAATCTCGGTCCAAATCTCCCTATTTTAATAGAATGTCGCATTATCTAACTTAGGAGATTTTAGATATTGTAGCTCTCACAGATATACTTTTTATAATTGTAGCTTACATGTTTCTGCCTCCTGAAAGATGGACCCTCTCTCTATATCTAGCTTAGAAACACAAGACTTAATTCATTGCATTCAACAGGTTTTCCAAAAAGGATCTAATCAATGTTTCTGTGGGCAGGAGAAATGACACATTTTCAGTGGTTGTGGCTTCCTTTTCCTCAGTTTTGGACTCTGAATCATCCGAATAATGAGGAGCAACACAAAGAAATGCATCGATACCAGAAAACGTTAGATTGCTAGCAATGAGAATAAAAATGTGAACACTACGCATTTATAGCACGGCATTTGGAGTCGCAGTTCAGTTCAAAAAAATGCTTTGATAGCATACCCACCTGTCATGTTTTGAAGAGTTATTTCATTATTTAAAAATTCTAATTTATGTTAATTAATTAGGTTAATCTCGTAGCTAAATAAGATGCTCTTTTACTATTAAAGAATTAGGATTTTCTTCATTCACTGTTGAAATTCTTCATGCCGTTACACATCTTTGTTCTTCACATTAATTGGAAGTGTGCTTAATATGTGAAGCACAGAAGATGTTTCATCAACAATAAGAAACACTTTGTTTCATAAAACAAACCAAGAGAATGTAACAATGTTTGTCAAATTAGTATGCTGTCAAGATTTTCTGCTTCTGTTTTTAACTTTTAACAAGACAATCTTTTGTTTGAATTCAAGGTCCATGCTAAAGGAGGTTTCACTCTTATTTAAAGCCATCTTCTGATATTCTCTTTGGCATTTTATTTCCTGCTCTTCTTTTTATGACTTGGTTACCCTTTTAAACTTTTTTTTTCCTGTTTCCACTCTAAATGACAATATGCTCATGACTTTGAGCTTTCAAACTGAAACAAAGTTTACATTATTATATACTGTTTATTGGTGTAGCTCTCAAGGAATAAGAAGATCAGAAACTTACTGTCTTTCACTATTTTCTTTTCAGGGTGCTGAAGATACTATTTCAACAATCTCACTCTCTGTAGGGGGCTGCCTGGGGTCCAAATCAATATCTCCATCCTGAGTTTCTCTCACAAACTTAAGATCTTTATCAGTGGCGTGATGAACACCATTCCTAGAATTTGGTCCAACAAATTCACCACTCACTGAACTTTTCATCAACATCACAAAATTGGATCTTCCTTCTGATTTCCTTAGTCATAGAAACTGTTAAGATTTCTTCGATCACTGAGGCTTAAAATTTCAGAGTTGCATTTTACTTCTATTTCTCCTTACTCCAATATCTCAATGGTTGCCAAGACTTTTGAGTTCTAGATTTGCAAAACCTTTCAAATATTCTTTTCATGTCCACTATAGTCTTTAACCACTATTAATTAATTTCCCATTACTGCCAAGGTAGTTACAAGAGCCTACACAGTAAGTCTCATCATTATATTCTTCCTTTCCCATCCTATCTTATGCAGTGTTGTCATCTTAATCTGTGCTGTATAGTGCAAGCTAGATTTCCCACTCCCTTCTAAAAAAAAAAACCCCAAAAACTACTGAATTAAATACAGTTTCACATTTAAGTCTAGCATTTAAGGCTTTCACTGGCATGCCTTTTTGGGTCTGATTTCTCACTTTCAAACACCATGTGCTTTAGCTACACTGGACACATGTCCTGTACTGAACACACTTATCAATCAACTCTTCTGGTACCTAATTTTATCTTGGGTCCTCTGTCCAGAATACTCTTCCTTCCCCTTTTTATTTTGAAAAATCTTGCCCATCCTTCAAAGACAGCCTACACACCACTACTCCAAGAAGATTTCCTCAATCTTTCCTTCTTTTCTATCCAAGAAAGGTGTGATCTCTCTTTTCCTCTTTCTCTTTTTCTTCGTCTCCTACCTCTTTCCTTCCTACACACCCACAATAGCTCCTAGTATTTTATCTATTATGTGGAACTAATGACTACAGATTACTTTGAGTTCTGACCATGTACTGGCCAGTGCCATAATTTTAAAACGTTTTCTCACTTAAATTTCACATATATTATAGAGGATGAGGTGCCTGACATTTAAAGCATAAGAGTAAGTAAATGAAAAAGCAGGTATTCAGACTAGTGCTGCCTAAGTTCAAAATCTATGATTGTAAGCACTCTGTTATGCTGACTTATCTGTTACTTCTCTGTTTAGCAAATTCTGCTTCAGCTTATACATATTTTTATATTTGCTTCCTATATGGAGTCTTTTACTAGGCTTTATTCATCTTTGTCACATGTGGTATATCTTGCTCCTGAGATCACCAAAATCTAGTGGGTACTTGAATATTTGTTAAAATAAGTGCATCTTTCATTTCTTTATATATTAAACTATGGTAAAATATTAGGCTAAAATATTACTTTTATTACACCTAAAATATTAGTTGTATGGGCCAAATAGCTATGTGTTAATTTATTAATTTTTTTTAAAATATGAGGTTCACAAAAAGATTTGAGTACTTTTTAAAAATCATTTTTTATTGGAGGATAATTGCTTTACAAGATTGTCTTCAGTTCAGTCTCTCAGTTGTGTCTGATCTTTGTAACCCCAAGGACTTCACCAAGCCAGGCTTCCCTGTTCATCACCAACTCCCAGAGCTTACTCAAACTCATGTCCATTGAGTCAGTAATGCCATCCAACCATTTCATCCTCTGTCATCCCCTTCTCCTGCTGCCTTCAACCTTTCCCAGCATCAGGGTCTTTTCCAGTGAGTTAGTTCTTCATATTGGAGTTTCAGCTTCAGCATCAGTCATTCCAATGAATGTTCAGGACTGATTTCCTTTAGGATGGACTGGTTTGATCTTCTTGCTGTCCAATGGACTCTCAAGAGTCTTCTCTAACACCACAGTTCAAAAGCATCAATTCTTCGGCACTCAACTTTCTTTATAGTCCAACTCTCATATCCATACATGACTACTGGAAAAACCATAGTGTTGACTAGACGAACCTTTGCTTTTTAATATGCTGTCTAGGTTTGTCATATATTTTCTTTCAAGGAGCAAGCATTTTTTAAATTTCATGGCTGCTGTCACCATCTGCAGTGATTTTGGAGGCCCCCTCAAAATAAAGTCTCTCACTGTTTCCATTGTTTCCCTATTTGCCATGAAATGATGGCACCAGATGCCATGATCTTAGTTTTCTGAATGCTGAGTTTAAGCCAACTTTTTCACTCTCCTAAAGAGGCATACTGATTTCTCAGGAGGCAAGTAAAGTGGTCTGGCATTCCCGTCTCTTGAAGAATTATCCACAGTTTGTTGTGATCCACACAGTCAAAGGCTTTGGCGTAGTCAATAAATTAGAAGTAGATGTTTTTCTGGAACTCTTGCTTTTTTGATGATCCACCTGAATTGCCTCTTGAGAAACCTATATGCAGGTCAGGAAGCAACAGTTAGAACTGGACATAGAATAACAGACTGGTTCCAAATAGGAAAAGGATTTCGTCAAGGCTGTATATTGTCACCCTGCTTATTTAACTTATATACAGAGTACATCATGAGAAACACTGGGCTAGAAGAAGCACAAATTGGAATGAAGATTGCTGGGAGAAATATCAATAACCTCAGATATGCAGATGACACCACTCTATCGTAGAAAGTGAAGAGGAAGTAAAAAGTATCTTGCTGAAAGTGAAAGAGGAGAGTGAAAGAGTTGGCTTAAAGCTCAACATTCAGAAAATGAACATTATGGCATCCGGTCCCATCACTTCATGGGAAACAGATGGCGAAACAGTGGAAACAGTGTCAGACTTTATTTTGGGGGGCTCCAAAATCACTGCAGATGGTGACTGCAGCCATGAAATTAAAAGATTAAGCCAACTTTTTCACTCTCCTAAAGAGGCATACTGATTTCTCAGGAGGCAAGTAAAGTGGTCTGGCATTCCCGTCTCTTGAAGAATTATCCACAGTTTGTTGTGATCCACACAGTCAAAGGCTTTGGCGTAGTCAATAAATTAGAAGTAGATGTTTTTCTGGAACTCTTGCTTTTTTGATGATCCACCTGAATTGCCTCTTGAGAAACCTATATGCAGGTCAGGAAGCAACAGTTAGAACTGGACATAGAATAACAGACTGGTTCCAAATAGGAAAAGGATTTCGTCAAGGCTGTATATTGTCACCCTGCTTATTTAACTTATATACAGAGTACATCATGAGAAACGCTGGGCTAGAAGAAGCACAAATTGGAATGAAGATTGCTGGGAGAAATATCAATAACCTCAGATATGCAGATGACACCACTCTATCGTAGAAAGTGAAGAGGAAGTAAAAAGTATCTTGCTGAAAGTGAAAGAGGAGAGTGAAAGAGTTGGCTTAAAGCTCAACATTCAGAAAATGAACATTATGGCATCCGGTCCCATCACTTCATGGGAAACAGATGGGGAAACAGTGGAAACAGTGTCAGACTTTATTTTGGGGGGCTCCAAAATCACTGCAGATGGTGACTGCAGCCATGAAATTAAAAGGCGCTTACTCCTTGGAAGGAAAGTTATGACAAACCTAGATAGCATATTCAAAAACAGAGACATTACTTTGCCAACAAAGGTCTGTCAAGTCAAGGCTATGGTTTTTCCAGTGGTCATGTATGGATGTGAGAGTTGGACTGTGAAGAAAGCTGAGCTCCAAAGAACTGATGCTTTTGAACTGTGGTGTTGGAGAAGACTCTTGAGAATCCCTTGGACTGCAAAGAGATCCAACCAGTCCATTCTAAAGGAGATTGTTCCTTGGTGTTCTTTGGAAGAAATGATGCTAAAACTGAAACTTCAGTACTTTGGCCACCTCCTGCGAAGAGTTGACTCATTGGAAAAAACTCTGATGCTGGGAGGGATTGAGGGCAAGAAGAGAAGAGGATGACAGAGGATGAGATGGCTGGCTGGCATCACTGACTCGATGAACATGAGTTTGCGTGAACTCCGGGAATTGGTGTTGGACAGGGAGGCCTGGCGTGCTCCCATTCATGGGGTCACAAAGAGTCAGACACAACTGAGTGACTGAACTGAACTGAACTGAACTGAATGGATGTTGGCTATTTGATTGACAATATTATGCTGGTTTCTGCCAAACATCAACATAAATCAGCCACAGCTATACATATGTCCCCTCCCTCCTGAAGTCCCCCTCCCCATACCTATCCCACCCCTCTAGGTTGTCCCAGAACACTGGTCTGAGTTCACTATGTCACACAGCAAATTATCACTTTCTATTTTCCATATGATAATGTGTATGTTTCCATGCTATCCTTTCAATTCTTCCCACCATCTCCTTCCCCCACTGTGTCTACAAGTCTGTTCTCTGTTTCTGTGGAGAGGTTAAAGCATCCGCCTCTGATGTGTGAGACCAGGGTTTGATCCCCGGGTTGGAAAGATCCCTTGGAGAAGAAAACGGTAACTTACTCCAGTACTCTTGCCTGGAGAATCCCATGGATGGAGAAGATTGGTAGCTACAGTCCATGGGGTCACAAAGAGTCAGACATGACTGAACAACTTCACTACACTATACTTTACTGCTACCCTTAAAATAGGTTCATCAATATCATCTTTCTAGATTCCATACACATGCATTAATATACAACATTTGTCTTTTGCTTTCTTACTTCTTTACTCTGTATAATGGGTCTTTGTTCAGCCACCTCATTAGAACTGACTCAAACGTGTTCTTTTTTATACTTGAGTAATACTCTTAAGAGTCCCTTGGACTGCAAGGAGATCCAACCAGTCCATTCTGAAGGAGATCAGCCCTGGGATTTCTTTGGAAGAAATGATGCTAAAGCTGAAACTCCAGTACTTTGGCCACCTCATGCGAAGAGTTGACTCATTGGAAAAGACTCTGATGCTGGGAGGGATTGAGGGCAGGAGAAGGGGACAACAGAGGATGAGATGGCTGGATGGCATCACGGACTCGATGGATGTGTCTGAGTGAACTCTGGCAGTTGGTAATAGATAGGGAGGCCTGGCGTGCTGCGATTCATGGCATTGCAAAGAGTCGGACAGGACTGAGCGACTGAACTGAACTGAACTGAATATTCTATTGTATTGATGTACCGTGATTCTGTAGCCATTCATCTGTCAGTGGACATTTAGGTTGCTTCCATGTCCTAGCTATTCTAAAAAGTGCTGCAACAAACATTGGGTCCTCTTTCAGTTATGGTTTTCTCAGGGTATTTGCCCAGTACTGCGATTGTTGAGTCACATGGTAGTTTTATTCCTAGCTTCTTAAGGAATCTTGAATACTTCTCTAAATACAAAATAATCATAGTCCAAGAATCTGGATATGTTTAATATTTTCTGATACTATTTCAAGTCAGTAAATGGATGAGGTTCTTCTATGGCTATAAAAGACAATATGTGATAGAAAATAAGTTTTTCAGTACAGTAAACAACCCAGTCAAAATGGTTGTTTCATTGGATTAGAGCATGACTTGACTGAAATAATCAGTAAATATTCAAAAGATGATTAAACAGGAAACTCCCTAGAAAGCAATCCAGCTTATAAGGTTTATTCCAAAGAAACAATGCATATTTCTAAGAAATGTTATGGTAGGAAGCAAAGTCACATTCTATATATATCAAATACTCTTTTTGCACTTTATTGGAGAACTGTTCTTGTCATTTATTAAAACACGATTTTTTAAATGTGAAACTAAATAAAACAAAGTCTTTGGAGCCTGTAAAGTTTATTAACACATGGTGTTAAATTGAGTCATTTGCAGTGATGTGATGAACCTCAAGTGTATCACACAGAGTGAAGCAAGTCAGAAAGAGAAAGAAAAAGAATGTATATTAATGCATACATATGGAACCCAGGGAATCAGTAACTGCTGAAACTATTTGCAGGGCGAAGCAGAGATGCAGACATAGAGAACTGACATGTGGGCACAGCGGGGGAGGAGAGGGTGGGATGAACTGAGAGGGCAGCTTTGGCATACGTACATTTGTGCTCGTGCCATCACTCAGTCACGTCCAACTCTTTGTGACCCCCTCAACCATAGCCTGCCAAGCTCTTTTGCCCATGGAATTTTCCAGGCATGGATACTGGAGCAGACGGCTATTTCTACTCCAGGGCATCTTCTCAAGCTAGGGATTGAACCCACATCTTCTGTGTCTCCTGCATTTGGCAGGTGAATTCTTTACGACTGAACACCTGGGAAGCCTATACATACACTACCATGTGTAAAATAGATAGCTAGTGGGAAGTTGCTATAGAGCAGAGTGAGCTAAGCTCAGTGCTCTGTGACGACCTAAGGGGTAGGATAAGGGGGTGGAGAGAAGGCTCGAGAGTATATGTATAAGTATATGTATATACTTACAGCTGACTCACAGAGTGGTACAGCAGAAACTAACACAACATTGTAAAGCAATTATTCCTCAGTTAAAAAGAAATCACCTCTCTTTCATCATAGTTCTTAAGAAAATTATATATATCTTTTAATCTAAAAAATGATACAAGAATGACAACTATTTTAAATTATTTTGGAAAGAGTATCAAAAAAAATGAATTATCATTCTATGCGGTGGAAAATGTGGATGTTTGTTTAAAATCAAAGCTTCCATGTAGTACTGTCAGCTTACGAAAACCCTTGAGTCCACATTCTGGAATTTGGAGTTTGCTGAAAGGTTCATATAATCAGTGAGACACATATGGCTAGTCTAGTCCCTGTTGGACACACATCTGTGGAGATTAGGGAAACCACATTCATTATTACAAGTAACGTATGGCTATACAAAGGTCACGTGATGTGCTATAATTTGGTAAAACATCTGCTTGCAAAGCAGGAGATCAGAGTTTGATACCTGGGTTGGTAAGATCCCCTGGAGAAGGGAATGGCAACCCACTCCAGTACTCTTGCCTGGAAAATCCCATGGACAGAGAAGCCTGGTAGGCTATATTCCATGGGGTCACAAAGAGTCAGACAAAACTGAGCAACTTCACTTATGTATGAATGTGTATGTGGGAAAAGTGATGCTAAATTCTTTAAAGTATAGATGATACATTTGATTTAAATATCTGTTCCCAAAATTAATGTTGGAAAAGAGTACAGAATCTTAACACATCTTTGTTAATTATTTATTTGTTTGGGATAATCAAAAGAATTTTGTAAAAACAGATCAGTCAATATTTCTGTTTAATACAAACTTTAGAATCAAAGAATGAAGAACTAGAGGATCCCCATCTCATCTATCTGAAACAGCCAATATTTAAATTATTTGACATAGGTGTTCAATTTTACTATTTTCTTTTCTGTACTGTTAACCAATGTCACAAGTTCTTATTTTTTATACCAGGTTCACTGCTTGCTTAATTACCCTATCAAAATAGGAAATGAGATAATTTGGTTTGTTTCTACTGAATTTATGCTGACACTTAATAATTTCTCCTTTAACTAATGTTCCCAAATCAGAAGTTCAGTGATTTTTAATGAAGCTTTTCTACCTCTATCTTTTCCTCACTCTTCTTGCCACATCCACTTTTTTCTTTTCTAAAAAACCTGGTGTATTCATGCTCAGTTTCCCATCATGTCCAACTCTTTACTATCCAATGGACTGTAGGCTGCCAGCCTCCTCTGTCCATAGCATCTTCCTGCAAGAATACTGGAGTCGGTTGCTATTTTCTTCTCCAGTGGATTTTCCCAACCCAGGGATGGAACCCACATCTTCTGCTTTGGCAGGTGGATTCTTGACCACTGGGAAGAATGTGGGAAGCCCAAGAGAATCTGGAGCACCATTTATTTTTCAGCAGTGTGATACAGCAATATCACACAAAAATACTCTCAAAAATATTGCATACAATTTATTTTTGATATATAATGTCCTCTGAGGAAGGAGATAGGGAGGGTGACTGTACAATTAGATAAAGAAGTCTAAATTCTTTAATATTAGAGTTTAAATTCAGTTGAACTCTGATAACAGGGCTCAGGATGAATAAGGTGAACTGGGAGGGCAGAAACAAAACATGATTGAGGAAATAAAGAAGTAGGTTAGTGGAGAAGGTGAGAGAAGCAAGCAAAGCAAGAGATGGGATAGAAACTAATGGAGTGTTAGTCACTCGTCGTGTCCAACTTTTTGTGATCCCATGGACTGTAGCCTGCCAGGATCCTCTGGCCATGGGATTCTCCAGACAAGAATACTGGAGTGGGTTGCCATTCCCTTCTACAAGTGATCTTCCTAACCCAGGAATTGATCCCAGGTCTCCTGTATTGCAGGCACATTCATTACTGTCTCAGCCACTAGGGAAGCCCAGAAGCTAGTGAAGATCTGGGAAATGAAGTGGGTGAGGTGAGAAGGTGGAGTGGGAGATAGACAAATGGGTGTGACTTGGGTGTGGTGAAGGTTGGTTCAGTACAGATTTGTGGCCCTGATCACTGTATTCTTTTTATGTGGGTTGGTTCAGGCTTTAAAGTAGCAAGTTCTTGCCAGACACTTTATATTTAAATGCATTTAATGAGGCTGAATACGATGTGTTTTTACTGTATCCTTACCTTATTCAATTCTTGAATATGTTTTCCCTGTTCTTTTTGGTTCTGAGAGCATTCTTTATGGGGATGCTAGACAGATACACTTTCACTTTTCACTTTCATGCATTGGAGAAAAAATGGCAGCCCACTCCAGAGTTCTTGCCTGGAGAATCCCAGGGATGGTGGAGCTTGGTGGGCTGCCGTCTATGGGGTCGCACAGAGTCGAACAGAACTGAAGTGACTTAGCAGCAGCAGCAGACAGATACTAGGAATTGAACAGTTCTAATTGTAAATTAATTATATACCATCTATTCAAAGTAATAGGTGCTTCCTCTTTCCCTTTTTAAAAAAATTTTTAACAAAGTACATTCTACAATGTTCAAATTAGACTCTGACTACGGGATTGTTTTCTATTGTTGTTTCTGAATTCCCTGAAAGTAGATTCACTTAAGGTGGCATACTTGTACATTTTACCTCAGACTTTCTTTCTATGGCCTAATGAACTCTAAGATGATATAGAATGGTTACTTTCCTGCAAGATTCTTTTAGCTGCCATTTTCCACAAAAAGATTTTTATAAGGAGCTAGAAATAAGCCAGTGCAGTAAGTCCCTCATTGCTTCTTTCTCTTTGTGAGATTAAATTTCCAACAAGGCAATTCAATAATTTTTCCGATGTTTTGCCTTTAGTGGAGTGGGATTTTCATCCGAAGTCTATAAAAGCTTACATTGCTGCTCTATCTTGCCCATCCATATTAACCATCTGGTTACGAGGTCTCTGATGTAATCCCAGGATAACACTTCTGTTCTCCTTTCATACTCTCCTGCAGCTGCTTCCTCCATGCTTTACCTTCAGGTATGTGGATTTCCATGCATGTGCACATCTTTTTTGACATATATTGCTTTTCCTCTAGCCCTTTGATTAGACCTATTTATTTCAAACAAGATACCCCTTTCCATCATCATATTCCAGCCAGAAATCACATTTCAAAATATCCTGGCAAGACACTAAGAGATGATTTTTTACCAAATATTCTTTTCGTGTGTTTTAAAGTTCTGTTTGATGACTTTTCATCTCCTATGTGTCTGTATACAGACAACTGAGAATGTGAATACCTCCTGCCCATTTCTCTGGTATCTTCTGAAAATTGGTGGGGAAGTCCTCCAGTATTTTTCTTGCTGTGCCATCCCTTTTATGTTTCATAGTATATAATATGGCCTTACAGTTTTCTCTGAGTACTTTTCTCCTTCCCCTCACAACTCAGTTGAAATAATAAACCACTCGATCAGGCTGACTGGTCTCCTGCCCAGTCTTGCCAGCCTTATGAGGTGCAGTCCATCTCTTTCTAGAAGCAGCAGGAAGAAGAGATGAAAACATCACTAGTGACCCTAAACCATTCATTTTCCTTCCCAGAAATTCAAAGACGTTAGAGATACATTCCTGACTTCATAAGAGAAAGAGAATTCATTCTCTAATATATCAATAGAAGGGGGAAGCATTCGGGGAACTTTATAAGTCTTGGCAGAACCTCAAATCTCTGTTATACGCTGCCTGGGAATAAAGCACGTTTCTCATTTAGCAAGGACAAATATGCACTCTGTCACTTCAGTTTTCTTCAGCCAGGAGACAAAACGGCCTCCTAGTTGGCTTCTTTTCTCGAGCACAGGTGAACCTATGGAATGTCAGGAGCTTCTTCAGAAGGTGCTGGTTCATCTTCGAGAAGACTTTTATTTATTGTGGAGGCCAGCTCTCTTTTGCTTACTTTATCTCATTCTTCCCCTTCCGTCTTCCAATACTGATCTGGATTACTCTCCTCTTCCTCAGAATCCTTTTCTTTCAATTTCTTTCACAAAAGTGAAAGCCCCACATATTGCAATATGTACAATAAAGGCTGTGTCAGGAGGAAGTGGAAGCCAAGATGTAGGGGTGATAAACAGGAAACTGACTGGATGCCAGGCAGACTCTAGCCAAAGTGAAGTCGCTCAGTTGTGTCCGACTCTTTGAGACCCCATGGACTGTAGTCTACCAGGCTCCTCTGTCCATGGGATTTTCCAGGTAAGAGTTCTGGAGTGGGCTGCCATTTCCTTCTCCAGGGGATTGTCCCAATCCAGGGTCTCCCACACTGCAGACAGGCACTTTACCTTCTGAGCCACCAGGGAAGCCCAGCTGACTCCAGGGCCCCAGACTATTCCTTGCTGTAGGACTGGCAGTCTCTGAGACCAGTTTTTAGCTCCCAAGGATGCAAGGAGAACCTGGATACCATGTTGGCTAGCAAAGACTTCTAGTCCTTAGGGACACCTTAGTCACTGTGTACCGCTGTGTAACTCCCGGTGCTCCAGCTGAAATTCTTAGAAGCGTAATCAGTACATCCCCTTGCCCTTTCACATTATATTAAGACCAATGGAGAAAACTGGATTATTTTCCTCATTATTACCTCTTAGTTTGGTCCTTTCTATAAATCTTACTGAATAAAAGAATGAGTTGCATTGGATTTAAGATCTCATGGCTGCAAATTATTCCAAGTGTGTATTAATACTATGCTTTGCCAACATACACATATGCTTAAAATGCCACCTTGCTTTTTTTTGTTTTTCCTCCCTTTCATGATAGACAGTAGAAGATCATGATTAAGGGCTCAAGTTCTAGAGCCAGATTTTGGAATCAAATCTTGGTTTTGACATCTTTCTAGCTCTGTGACCTTAGATAAGTTATTTAACCTCTCTGTTTATTAATTACTTAATCAGTAAACTAGAGAAAATTGGGTACCTGATAGGGCTATGGTGAGGCTTAAATGAGTTAATTCACAGGCATGCAGAACAGTGCCTGAAACCTCATAAGTACTCAATAAATATTAGCTTTTATTATTAATTCTCTGCTTAATTAACACTAATTTATTAAACTCCATGTTAAATATCACCATCTCTGTGAAGCTTTCCACAATTACCCGAGGCAGAACTAATCCCTTTCACTCCTCTCTGTTCCCAGAGCATTTTGTACACATTTGAATGAACTGTAAATAATTTTTAACATGTGTCTTTCTCCCTTGTTAGACTATGAGCTCCATAAAGATAGATATCTTTCTTTTTAAAATTCATGTTGTATTCCCAGTTTCTAGCACAATTCCTGGATTGCAGTGAGTGCATAATAAATATATGTTAGCACTACATCTCCTCCGAGATCAGGAAAATTGTGGTGCCTTGGACTGTGTACCTTGTATGTCTCTGGAAATAGACCCAGTCCTTAGCACACTGCCAGTCACATAGCAAATACTCAATAAATATTTACTGAGTGACTGATATTGAAACTGCCTACCTCTGTAGCAACAGACCATTACTTCTTATCTGAGGTATTTGAAAGAAAAAGAACAAAAGATGAGATCTATTGAGCATGGCTTGCTTAGAAATAATATTGTCACACTCATAACCAGGGAAGATGGGGGTAGATTAGAAACTTGAATGCATGACTGAAAAACTTGTTCAGACAAGAGGGGCTTAGTTAACTTTGTGGGGCACTGGGGCCCTCTCTATAGCAGATGGGGAATAATATACTGTGCTAGCTGAGAGGATAAACAAAGCATTGTCATGGAGTTTAAACTATTGAACAGAGGAATCTATACAGAGGCCAGCAGAGGAGAGAACAAACAAGCTAAAATAAACAGATGGGTGGACAGAAAAAATATTAAGCATGAAAACAGATAACCCAGAGCCTCAGGAAAAAGGGAAGAAGGAAAAATGGTTATGTCAAGCATGGAAAAAACACTGTAAAGAAAACGTGAAAGTAAGATGAAGCACCAGAGGGAAGAGTGTAGTGTGCTGGGCAAGTGTGATACAGTGAGACAACAAAAGCACGGGGAAGCAGTGTCTGATCCACAGGCAGAGATAAAATGACTCTTAAAGGGAATGTGACTATTAATTTCAATGTCATCCAGATGGAGTGGGAATTATTGGGGAAGGGGCGGGGGGCTTGTATGAAAAGGACAATAACTGTGTTCCCTTACATTTGAATAGAATTATGCTTTAGGTGAGGGGGCTTCCCAGGTGGCTCAGTGGTAAAGAATCCACCTGCCAGTGCTGGAGACACAAGAGCTGCAGGTTTGATCCTTTGGTCAGGATGATGCCCGGGAGAAGGAAATGGCAACCGGTTCCAATATTCTTGCCTGGAGAATCCAATGGACAGAAGACCCTCACGAACTATAGCCCATGGGGTCACAAACAGTTGGACACAACTGAGCCGCTGGGCAAACATGCTTAGTACGATACTTTCACACACATCACTTCATTTAGAACAATGGAGTTGTGGCCTTCTGACATCTAGTATTTATTCTCCCTCTTGCCAGTGTCTCCCCTATCTTGTTGCAATAGCCTTCTAACCAGTCTCCCTGCTTTTGTCCTTGCCCATCTAGGATCTCGCTCAACACTGCAGCCAGATGATCCTTTGAAAAACTGAGTCTGATTATGTCATTCATCCTTTTAAAAAGCCTCCATAGTTTCCTGCCAAGGACTTTCCTACTTCAGAGTCTTTGCATTTTCTCTTGCTGCTGAATGGAATGCTGTACCCTCGGGTGCTCATCTGCATTTATCACTCTCGCTCTGTGAACTGTCTTCTCATGCCATTTAACCAGGAAAGCAACCCCTGACCAACCTCTCCAGCAATTCCTTTTCTCCAAACCCTGCTGAATCTTCTCCACAGCACTGTGACCATCTGATAACAGTATGTATCCACTTGCTCATTTGTTTATTGTCTGTTCTCACTAAAATGCAGGCATCCTCAGAACTGGGCTTTTGTTTTACTCATTACTGACTTCTGGTGAGTAGATCATTGCTGGAACATAGTGAGTGGATATTAATCGTCACTGGATGAATGACAAAATGGATGTATGGGTATATAGGACAATTACTGCCAATTGGAAATTGAAACCTCAGTGGTTATATGTGAAAGACACAATAAAACAGTACTGGATACCCTTGCTAAGATGAGTAGCACTTCTGACCTGTGGTCCACTTCCTCAGACTTTCTTTTTTTTTCCCCTTCCACATAATCATTTCCTTCTGGTTATTCTCTTATTTCTTTGATCACTTGACCCCATTTTCTTCCCCAGAACTTACTATTTCCTCATAGGGTATTAGGTTAAGCAAAAAATAAGAAAATATATGAGAATCTACTGTCTTGTGTCTGGCAACTAGTACACGGTCAGTATGTTAGTTCTTCTCTCTTTATATCCTCCAACACAGGTCCATAATTAGTCTGAGTTCACTGACGTCAGTATGTTCAAATCTATATTGTTCATCCATATCAAAAAAACTCATCAAACCTAAAAATACCAAGAAAAAACCCTTGATTCATTATCTTTTATTTTTCTTTATTTTAGTTAGTGGTACTATCAATAATCTAAGCATCGTAATCTCCTTAATTGCAACTCCTTACCATTCCTGATACCCCAGTGTATAAAAGAATCACTAAGTTTTAGAAGAATGAACAGGACTTCATCAATTTCACCTTTGTGTCTGTTTCCATTACCTTATCACTGGGAATATCCCCCTTATTTCTTAACCTTCTAGTCACTACCCAGTCGACAGTCCTTAAATGCCACTTCCTCAAAGAAGCTTTCCTCATCCCCTTCAATCTAAACTAGGAAATGCTATGAAAAAGACTGCATGCGTCTCGTATTTTTTCTTTACAGTGTGTACTATGAACATAATTTTATGTTTCTTTCTCTGTTCTATATGTTTCATGATGATAGAGGCTGTATCTGCTTTATTTTTTGTACTCTAGTAGTACTATTGTACTATAGATGTCCAATTCCTAGCACATTGCTTGTCTCACGGAAGTATGCAATAAAGATTTCCTGAAAAATACATGAACTTCTTCAAAACTTCCAGCTTGGTTGACCTCCAGAGCTTTACACTCTTAAGTTTATTTTATTGGATATAAAGAAATGGAAAGTTACCCTAACCGGTTACCTCCTTCAACTTGTCCATCCCTAACATTATAACTATTAGCAGATAACATTTATTTAAGATATATTTAGGTGTATACTAAAAAGCTGTAAAAGGAAATGGCAACCCACCCCAGTATTCTTGCCTGGAAAATTCTAGGGAAAGAGAAACCTGGTGGGCTAGAGTTCATGGGGTCACAAAGAGTTGGCCATGACTGAGCACATCAGAACAGACTACAATGCCCTTCACACACTTCCTAATTTGTAACTCCATGACACAGACTCTTTTATTATGTCCATCTTACAGATTAGTTAGCTGAAGCAAGTTCATATAGCTGCTAAATGGCAGTGCCATGAGTTGAACCCAAGCAGTGTGACAGAGGGGTTTCCCAGGTGGTGCAGTGGTGAAAGAACCCGCCTGCTAATGCAGGAGATGCAAGAGACACAGGTTCAATCCATGGGTCGGAAAGATTCCCTAAAAGAGGAAATGGCAACCCACTCCAGTATTCTTGGCAAGTAAGGGAGGAGTAGAGTCCAGATAATACACGAAGTCATCTTGGATAAAACAATGACATATCTTAAGATTTTTCTACTTACTACAATGCCATAAACATTTAATGAAATTGAATTTGGGCGTACCAGTGCCATTTTAGGAAGTAGCCCATGTTTGAAGAAAGCCACTGCAAGGAATTCTTAAGAAGCTGTTTCCTTCATTGAAATACATAGCAAAGTTTGTAAGATTTTAGCAAATTACACTAATGGGAAAATAGTTTTCTGAATTAAGCCTAGAACTACTCTGTCACACAGAGTTGTTGTGTGGTCAGTTGCTCAGTTGTGTCCAGTGCTTTGTGATCCTATGGACTATAGCCCACAAGGCTCCTCTGTCCATGGGATTCTCCAGGCAAGAATACTGGAGTGGGTTGCCATTTCTTCCTCCAGGGGATCTTCCTGATTCAGGGGTTGAACCCACGTCTCCTGCATCTCCTGCACTGGCAGGTAGATTCTTAATCACTGACCCACCTGGGAAGCCCATATATATATACACCTTTATACATAATATACACCTATCCCAGGTATTGTGCAGATTAATTAAATTATTGTTCTCTTTGTTTTGCTTCTACATTTCCTGAAGGAATTTGTTGTTGTTTAGTTGCTAAGTTGTGATCCACTCTTTGCAACTCCATGAAGTGCAGCACACTAGGCTTCCCTAGTGTTCTTACTATCTCCCGGAGTTTGCTCAAATTCATGCCCATTGAGTCAGTGATGCCATCCAACCATCTTGTCCTCTGTCACCCCCTTCTCCTCCTGCCCTCAATCTTTCCCAGCATCAGGGTCTTTCCCAATGAGTGGGCTCTTTGCATCAGGTGGCCAAAGTATCAGAGCTTCAGCTTCAGTCCTTCCAATGAATATTCAGGGTTGATTTCCTTCAGAATTGACCAGTTTCATCTCCTCACTATCCAAGAGACTCTCAAGAGTCTTCTCTAGCACCACAATTTGAAAGCATCAGTTCTTCAGTGCTCAGCCTTCTTTATGGTCCAACTCTTACATCTGTACCCAACTACTGGAAAAAACCATAGCTTTGAATATAAAGACCTTTGTTGGCCAAGTGATGTCTCTGCTTTATAATATGCTATCTAGGTTTGTCATAGCTTTTCTTCCAAGGAGCAGGTGTCTTTAATTTCATGGTTGTAGTCACCATCCACAGTGATTTTGGAGTCAAAGGAAATAAAGTCTGTCATTGTTTCTACTTTTCCCCATTTATTTGCCATAAAGTGATAGGATTGGATGGTATGAAGGAATAGAAGACTGGAAAAAGTTGCAATGCTTTTACATTGCAATTCTTTTATTTCAAATATAAATAATATTTTTATTCTGATTCTTTGTACATACATAGAAGATGGAGATCTTATGTTTACTTCAAACTAATTAACTAGAGAAACAGACCCACAATTCTCACTTAACCCCAAATCATATAGTAGTTATAGTCAAACATGGGGGGCAGTTGTGAAGAGCTGAAGGAACCAGCTTCTTCTTTACCATCTGTGTCCACATCATCCTTTCAGTAACACACAAATAATTTAGAGGAAACATCTCAAGAGACTCTTTGGGGCTATTTTATTGTTGAAAGTCCCAAGTATTCACTTTATTTGGAATTATGGCATTGCAGTGCTGGCAGAATTTGTGTTCAGCCGCTTCCATATTTTGTTTCAGAACTCTGAATCATTTAACCCTGCCAACATCAAGTCAAAATTCCACTGTTTTTTTTATAGGGCACATTTTTTCTCTCTCATAGTTACAAGGCACTTTTTTTAAGAGTTCCAATTTGACTACTAAAGAGGGGTAACAGAGAAATTCCAGAAAACTCCTAACAGCAAGCTTTTCAACTGATGCTTCAACCAGAAAATGGGGATGTAGGAGTAGATAGTCACTGAACAGAAAAGAACAGGTTTCAGTAAATGCAAAGCACATTCAGAGACGGTGATTTCAGAGAGAATATGGGCCTGTAATACCACACCATTTCCTTTTGTTTTCATCATGATTACTTTAAAATAATTCTATCTTGAGGGAGGTGGGCAGGAGGGAAGTAGATGTGGCTATAAAGGGGCAAGCTGAGGGATCTTTATGCTGATGGAAATCTTGTATCTACTGTGGTGCACACAGGACACAGGACCCTACACATGGGGTGAAACTGCATGAACTAAACACACATGTATGCACACATGCAAATGAGAAGAGTGCAATTGAAGAAATATGAATAAGATCAGTAGGTTTTATCTCTGTCATTTTCCTGGTGTTACTGTACTACAGTTTTACAACATGCGACATTGCCTAGAGCCAGACATCCTGGAATGTGAAGTCAAGTGGGCCTTAGAAAGCATCACTATGAACAAAGCTAGGGGAGGCGATGGAATTCCAGTGGAGCTATTTTAAATCCTGAAAGATGATGCTGTCAAAGTGCTGCACTCAATATGCCAGCAAATTTGGAAAACTCAGCAGTGGCCACAAGACTGGAAAAGGTCAGTTTTCATTCCAATTCCAAAGAAAGGCAATGCCAAAGAATGTTCAAGCTACCACACAATTGCACTCATCTCACATGCTAGTAAAGTAATGCTCAAAATTCTCTAAGCCAGGCTTCAGCAATATGTGAGCCATGAACGTCCAGATGTTCAAGCCGGTTTTAGAAAAGGCAGAGGAACCAGAGATCAAATTGTCAACATCCGCTGGATCATGGAAAAAAGCAAGAGAGTTCCAGAAAAAACATCTATTTCTGCTTTATTGACTATGCCAAAGCTTTTGACTGTGTGGATCATAATAAACTGTGGAAAATTCTGAAAGAGATGGGAATACCAGACCACCTAACCTGCCTCTTGATAAACCTGTATACAGGTCAGGAAGCAACAGTTAGAACTGGACATGGAACAACTGACTGGTTCCAAATAGGAAAAGGAGTATGTCAAGGCTGTATATTGTCACCCTGCTTATTTAATTTATATGTAGAGTACATCATGAAAAAAGCTGGGCTGGAAAAAGCACAAGCTGGAATCAAGAGTGCTGGGAGAAATATCAATAACCTCAGATATGCAGATGACACTACCCTTATGGCAGAAAGTGAAGAGGAATGAAAAAGCCTCTTGATGAAAGTGAAAGAGGAGAGTGAAAAATTTGGCTTAAAGGTCAACATTCAGAAAATGATGACCATGGCATCTAGTCCCATCACCTCATGGGAAATATACGGGGGAACAGTGGAAACAGTGTCAGACTTTATTTTGGGGGGCTCCAAAATCACTGCAGATGGTGACTGTAGCCATGAAATTAAGACACTTACTCCTTGAAAGAAAAGTTATGATCAACCTAGACAGCATATTCAAAAGCAGAGACATTACTTTGCCGACAAAGGTCCATCTAATCAAGGCTATGGTTTTTCCTGTGGTCATGCATGGATGTGAGAGTTGGACTCTGAAGAAGGTTGAGTGCCAAAGAACTGATGCTTTTGAAGTGTGATGTTGGAGAAGACTCTTTAGAGTCCCTTGGACTGCAAGGAGATCCAACCAGTCCATTCTTAAGGAGATCAGTCCTGGGTGTTCTTTGGAAGGAATGATGCTAAAGCTGAAACTCCAGTACTTTGGTCACCTCATGCCAAAAATTGACTCATTGGAGAAGACTCTGATGCTGGGAGGGGTTGGGGGCAGGAGGAGAAGGGTATGACAAAGGATGAGATGGCTGGATGGCATCACGGAGTTGATGGACGTGAGTCTGAGTGAACTCAAGGAGTTGGTGATGGACAGGGAGGCCTGGCGTGCTGCAATTCATGGGGTAGCAAAGAGTCGGACATGACTGAGTGACTGAACTGAACTGAATCCTGCAGATACTATGTAAAGGGTGCCCACGACCTCTCTGTATTATTTCTTACACTTGTATGAATCTACGTCTATTTCAAATGAAAAAACTGAAGAAAAATAAGAGATATAATGCACACATAATTCTGTCTTAATAATAATTTTTTATATTATCCTGAAAATAATTATAAAACCCAAATTTGAACAGACTTTCCTGTGCTAAACTAGAGAAAGTTTTTCTGCCATGTAAGGTATCATGTTGATATTGATGGTGCATATGATCATGCAGGGCTTCCACAGTGGCTCAGTGGTAAAGAATCTGCTTGCAACGCAGAATACACAGATTCAATCGCTGGGACAGGATGATCCCCTGGAAGAGGAAATGGCAACCCACTCCAGTATACTTGTCTGGGAAATTTCATGGACAGAGAAGCCTGGTGGGCTACAGTCCATATGATGCAAAGGAGTCAAACACAACTTATAAACTGTGCATGCATGCACACAAAAGAGGCTATCTTGTCATCAGAGACAAAAATTTTTAAACCTTCAATATATTTTAAAAACAAAACCAGTGATGTATTTAAGCAGGGAATAAACACAAACTAAACAGTAAAATACACACACACACGCGCGCGCACACACACACACACACACACACACACACACACACACACACAGAGAGAGAGCTTAATCTTTACCTTAACAGAAGGAATAGGTTTTTTGGGGATAAAATGGTTTCTTGCAAATGGTGGTGGAAAGGTCGCATTTTCTTCTTTCAGTCTAAACTTTTCCTCTGCTATGATTTTCTTGCGCTTCTCAAGATAAGGTCCAAAGCTTGGCAGTTTCTAATAGGAAAACACACAAATAACAAAGCATGTTAGTTCACAGGATAGGAACATGTGAGAATATAAACACATAAATATTATGAACAAACAAAGTGTGTGTTTGAAAATTGGTTCAGGTAAACTGCAACAAGGTCTTCATTCTTGGACCATTAGTCTTCTAGGTATTAGATTTCATTAATTATTAAAGTACACAATATCACAATACCTTTAGCAAATATGTATGTGTTAGATATACAAATGTTAATTTAAAATACATCCCTAAAAACAGAATAAAATTCACAATGGTAAAAGCAGACCATTCACTTAAAACAATCGCTATTAGTCAGACCATTTGTTTAGTTCATATAGACAGAAGGTGAAACCTATTGATGATTTTTTTCCTCTTCATCAGGTTTTTAGCACAGTATAGACACAGCCCAGTCTCTGACAAATGTTTTTGTCAATAGCAAAGATATTTTGCCAAAGTTCTAATCTGTATCTCTATTTTATTGTGTTCAAATTCTTACTATATCTCTTTAAAGATTGTAACTAAGATTGTTGATTACAGTCTACTGGAATAGCTGAAAAACAGAATGGTAAAAATATTGATTTCTCTGTACAGAAAAGGAAAATAAACTTTATTTGCATGAAGGTGGCAAAAATAGAAACAAAAAGCAGAAGAAACATCACATTGCTTAAACTCCATCAGTATTCAAAATCACATTATGTAGCTTTAAATCTCAAGGTTATTTAATTGTACTTTACAAAGTTCATTTAGAAAGATGCCTGGGTGTCATGGAAAAACGCTAAGTGGCTTCAAGTTAACATGAATATGCCCTCCTATTATTCATTATCCTACAATTATTTCCTCTTCACTTTGTCCTTCTCTTCTAGAACCTCTGATCTTCACTTTTACTGACATATACTGCTGATGATAGGCGCCATTGAATTCCGAATGTTTTGTTTGCTTGTAACCTGGAACTGCTAGGTCTCTTTTCTAAGACTGCAAAAATAACCCCCTCCCACCTCTTCTGCAGAATAAAGCACATTTATCTAGCTGATGAAGGCTTGGAAAACTACAGCATTCCAAGGTCATACTGATCTCTGACCTAACAAGTACTTTGGTACAAAATTATAGTTGTTTCAAAACACTGGCCTCTACATGCCAGGTTGCATAATGCCCTAGGAAAGTGAGTTCTCTGGTCCTTTAGAAATGTCAATAGGGTAGTAAACCAAACTTACACTATGCTACAATTCAGCCAAACTGCAACTGGAAATTTATATTGGCAGAAAATACTCATGTGTAACTATCTAAGATTGTTACTTGCATTATCAATTTACTGTAATTATGTCAAGTTGAGCAAATAGAAACAATGTTATGAATGCCAGTTTAATTTACATACAATTAAACCTGAACTATACACTTCATCTCCGCACCTTAATGCTTTCCTAAATTACTATATTTAATGATTACAGTAATATGTGAAATGATATGATGGAGGGAGAGAATACATGAATATATTGTATCTATTTTATCATAAAATAAGTGATGCTGTCCTATTAAAATGCATACAGTATAAAACAAATCCTTAATATTATCACATATTTAAGGCACTTTAATATAGAAAAGATAAGCTTGCTTAGAGTATCCTCTACTGAAACGACTCTTTCCCCTGGCACATGAGATGTTAGGGATTACACTTGGTGTCAATGCCCCTTAGGCTCCTGATAACACCTCAAAAGGCAGTGAATGCATGTCCACTTGATACAAATCTGGTCAGAATATCACTCTCACCACACTTCTACATCAAGGGCACTTGCACCCTAATCTTACATCCTTGAAGATTATCAAGATTTGTTAGTGTGAAACAAATGACCTCTGAGGCTAGCAGATCCCTCGTGAGGAAGGCAAGTTTTATGAAAATCTGAACCATTATCCTCTTCCTTGACAGGGTCTTACTTTATTCAACACTGTCTCATTCTACCTAAAAGTTCTATAAAGTTATTCAAAAGAAATCATTCTTGGAACTTGTTAATCTACTTTTAAACATAGACCACAGGAAATATTTCTTTTCCACTTAAATTATTGTTTATCCAAAGAGAAATAAAGTAGTTACATTTAAACTGTGATAATTTAAATTGTTCCAATAATGGTAATAATAATAATAGAAAAATCGTTTGATGCAGAATTGAATACAGCTTGTGCAGACACCAACCACTTGTTATTTGGTGCATTTTTTTTTTTTTTTTGCAGTGGCTGACCATATTTGCCGCATTTAACTAATGCAGCCTTTTCATGACTAGTGGTGCTATAATTATAATGTGTTAATCTTTTATAATTTATCCAAAGGCAAGGTTCTCAATTTAACATAAAAATTCTTACAGGATTTTCTCTGTGTGTTGGTTGAAGAAAACAGTGGAAAAGAAAGAAAACTCTTGTCAAAGTTTTCTTTAAGTTGACAGCACACCCACACAGATCACTGACTGCCCCTTCGATGTTCTGCCATTTATCTCCAAATCAATGAGGGTCTATTTGCATGTAGTTTCTCCCTGCCATATGGAGACTGAAGTGTTGTAGGAGCAGCTTCCAAAACTTCAAGACTGCCATAGTCATTTTGCTTTCTGTATTAGTATAAGAAATTTCAGTGCTTTTAAAAAATTATTACTATGTTGCTCATATTTAAATGCCTCTAAGATAGCCTAGAACTGAACATTTGAAAAGTTAAGTTTTCTGAAAATAAAAAAGATCAATTGCCCCTTGCATCTGAGGACCATATATTACACTTAGGCACATGTCTTGGTTTAGATCTTGCCAAAGGGACAAATCAGAGCAAAAAAAAAAAAAAAAAGAGTGAAGGTGAAGGCATAGTGGGGCCACTGTATATGTGCGCAATCAGTGATGATTAATAAAGCATTTAGCTCAAATCTCTGCCCGAACATACAGTTAATTGATTTCCTATTGCAGGAGGAGAAGCAGCAGGCCCTGACAGAGCCAGCAGCAGGAGCTTTTCCTCTTCATTCATTATTTTCTTGCAGAAAAAGTTGTAGCCTGCGGTAACTCCAAGTGAGAGGTTTGAGCGTCATGCTATATTTCTTAAACAAAAGAAAAAGTTCTTTAGGACTCTCAAAAGCTGCTTTGTAATTGATGAGCTGAACAAAGCTCAGAAATGGTGTGATTTTTGTTTCAATAGTTTCTCCAGGGATTCATCATTGATGAAATTGTCCTCACCAGAAAAGCTAAATCCTACTCATTTAAAGATAACAGTATCTCACACTAAAACTGTCTCTATCCAGATATTAAAAGCATTACATTGCCGATAGAAAAGTGACAATATAATGAATCAACACGGATACCTTAAGCCAGCAAAGCTTTAAGGTAAAGAAGTCTATTTGTATTATAATTTATTCATGGATCAATCTAAAGGTAATTGAGCATATTATGAAGTAGAAGAGGGCTCTTGTTTCTAATAGAAGCAAGCACTAGTATCTCCCAGTTTAAATTGCATATTTTTTATGAGAATGGCAGGAAGTTGGCTAATAGCATCGATCTACAGTGCTGTATGGAGAAGGCAATGGCACCCCACTCCAGTACTCTTGCCTGAAAAATCTCATGGACAGAGGAGCCTGAGGGGTGTCGGACACGACTGAGTGACTTCACTTCCAATTTTCACTTTAATGCATTGGAGAAGGAAATGGCAACCCATGCCAGTACACTTGCCTGGAGAATCCCAGGGACGGGGGAGCCTAGTGGGCTGCCATCTATGGGGTTGCACAGAGTCGGACACGACTGAAGTAACTTAGCAGCAGCAGTAACAGCAGCACAGTGCTGTAAGAGATCAACTCTATTTTTTAATCATACCCTCTTACCTGATTTGAAACAATGAGGACAAGAAAGGTAATTTCTTTGATAACTAAATGGTAATAAGTTAAAAGACAAAATGACTTCAAGTTTATACTGAGTGTGATATAAATATATATATTTCATATAGTGTTAAAACACACACACACACACACACACACACATATATATATATATATACACACACACACTGAGTGCAATATATATGTGTGTTACAAATTGCATATATATTTTGCACTCAGTATAAACCTGAAATCCATATATATATATGTGTGTGTGTGTGTGTGTATATATATATATATAGTGTGTCTGTGTATACATACTGACAGATTGAAGAATAAATTAAGTGTAAATGATATAGATGCTTCATGACTAAGAATTATTTTTTTATAAAAACATGTTCACATACTTAGTTACATTATCTTTTGTCATTTATTCAACATATACAATATCAAGTACCTATTCCGCACAAGGAACTGTCCCTTGCTACATTAAAGGTTGAATAATTTCTATATGTAATGTGTGTAATTATCACTGTTAGTAATTTTATAAGTATCTCTTGTCATTCATTAGGGCTACTGTCATACTGAATTATGTATCAAGCATATCTAGTTTTGTTGTTATCTAAAGGAAAGGGAAAAATTTGGCTTAAAGCTCAGCATTCAGAAAACGAAGATCATGGCATCCGGTCCCATCACTTCATGGGAAATAGATGGGGAAAGAGTGGAAATAGTGTCAGACTATTTTTTGGGCTCCAAAATCACTGCAGATGGTGACTGCAACCATGAAATGAAAAGACACTTACTCCTTGGAAGAAAAGTTATGACCAACCAATAGTATATTCAAAAGCAGAGACATTACTTTGCCGACTAAGGTCCATCTAGTTAGTCAAGGCTATGGTTTTTCCTGTGGTCATGCATGGATGTGAGAGTTGGACTCTGAAGAAGGCTGAGCGCCGAAGAATTGATGCTTTTGAAGTGTGGTGTTGGAGAAGACTCTTTAGAGTCCTTTGGACTGCAAGGAGATCCAACCAGTCCATTCTAAAGGAGATCAGCCCTGGGATTTCTTTGGAGGGAATGATGCTGAAGCTGAAACTCCAGTACTTTGGCCACCTCATGTGAAGAGTTGACTCACTGGAAAAGACTCTGATGCTGGGAGGGACTGGGAGCAGGAGGAGAAAGGGATGACAGAGGATGAGATGGCTGGGTGGCATCACGGACTGGATGGACGTGAGTCTGAGTGAACTCCAGGAGTTAGTGATGGACAGGGAGGCCTGGCGTGCTGCAGTTCATGGGGCCGCAAAGAGTTGGACACGACTGAGCGACTGAACTGAACTGAGCTGAAAGGCATTGTATACGAAGATCCTTGGAAAACTATTTAATCTCAATCAAATGATCAACAAAACAAAAAGTGAAGACAGTAAACCTTCCACGAAGAGATTTATAGTTTCTGGTCTTATGTTTAGATCTTTAATCCATTTTGAGTTTATTTTTGTGTGTGGTGTTAGAAAGTGATCTAGTTCCATTCTTTTACATGTGGATGACCAGTTTTTCCAGCACCACCTGTTAAAGAGACTGTCTTTACTCCATTGTATGTCTGTCTCTTATACACATCTCACACTAAAACTGTCTCTATCCAGATATTAAAAGCATTACATTGCCGATAGAAAAGTGACAATATAATGAATCAACACGGATACCTTAAGCCAGCAAAGCTTTAAGGTAAAGAAGTCTATTTGTATTATAATTTATTCATGGATCAATCTAAAGGTAATTGAGCATATTATGAAGTAGAAGAGGGCTCTTGTTTCTAATAGAAGCAAGCACTAGTATCTCCCAGTTTAAATTGCATATTTTTTATGAGAATGGCAGGAAGTTGGCTAATAGCATCGATCTACAGTGCTGTATGGAGAAGGCAATGGCACCCCACTCCAGTACTCTTGCCTGAAAAATCTCATGGACAGAGGAGCCTGAGGGGTGTCGGACACGACTGAGTGACTTCACTTCCAATTTTCACTTTAATGCATTGGAGAAGGAAATGGCAACCCATGCCAGTACACTTGCCTGGAGAATCCCAGGGACGGGGGAGCCTAGTGGGCTGCCATCTATGGGGTTGCACAGAGTCGGACACGACTGAAGTAACTTAGCAGCAGCAGTAACAGCAGCACAGTGCTGTAAGAGATCAACTCTATTTTTTAATCATACCCTCTTACCTGATTTGAAACAATGAGGACAAGAAAGGTAATTTCTTTGATAACTAAATGGTAATAAGTTAAAAGACAAAATGACTTCAAGTTTATACTGAGTGTGATATAAATATATATATTTCATATAGTGTTAAAACACACACACACACACACACACACACATATATATATATATATACACACACACACTGAGTGCAATATATATGTGTGTTACAAATTGCATATATATTTTGCACTCAGTATAAACCTGAAATCCATATATATATATGTGTGTGTGTGTGTGTGTATATATATATATATAGTGTGTCTGTGTATACATACTGACAGATTGAAGAATAAATTAAGTGTAAATGATATAGATGCTTCATGACTAAGAATTATTTTTTTATAAAAACATGTTCACATACTTAGTTACATTATCTTTTGTCATTTATTCAACATATACAATATCAAGTACCTATTCCGCACAAGGAACTGTCCCTTGCTACATTAAAGGTTGAATAATTTCTATATGTAATGTGTGTAATTATCACTGTTAGTAATTTTATAAGTATCTCTTGTCATTCATTAGGGCTACTGTCATACTGAATTATGTATCAAGCATATCTAGTTTTGTTGTTATCTAAAGGAAAGGGAAAAATTTGGCTTAAAGCTCAGCATTCAGAAAACGAAGATCATGGCATCCGGTCCCATCACTTCATGGGAAATAGATGGGGAAAGAGTGGAAATAGTGTCAGACTATTTTTTGGGCTCCAAAATCACTGCAGATGGTGACTGCAACCATGAAATGAAAAGACACTTACTCCTTGGAAGAAAAGTTATGACCAACCAATAGTATATTCAAAAGCAGAGACATTACTTTGCCGACTAAGGTCCATCTAGTTAGTCAAGGCTATGGTTTTTCCTGTGGTCATGCATGGATGTGAGAGTTGGACTCTGAAGAAGGCTGAGCGCCGAAGAATTGATGCTTTTGAAGTGTGGTGTTGGAGAAGACTCTTTAGAGTCCTTTGGACTGCAAGGAGATCCAACCAGTCCATTCTAAAGGAGATCAGCCCTGGGATTTCTTTGGAGGGAATGATGCTGAAGCTGAAACTCCAGTACTTTGGCCACCTCATGTGAAGAGTTGACTCACTGGAAAAGACTCTGATGCTGGGAGGGACTGGGAGCAGGAGGAGAAAGGGATGACAGAGGATGAGATGGCTGGGTGGCATCACGGACTGGATGGACGTGAGTCTGAGTGAACTCCAGGAGTTAGTGATGGACAGGGAGGCCTGGCGTGCTGCAGTTCATGGGGCCGCAAAGAGTTGGACACGACTGAGCGACTGAACTGAACTGAGCTGAAAGGCATTGTATACGAAGATCCTTGGAAAACTATTTAATCTCAATCAAATGATCAACAAAACAAAAAGTGAAGACAGTAAACCTTCCACGAAGAGATTTATAGTTTCTGGTCTTATGTTTAGATCTTTAATCCATTTTGAGTTTATTTTTGTGTGTGGTGTTAGAAAGTGATCTAGTTCCATTCTTTTACATGTGGATGACCAGTTTTTCCAGCACCACCTGTTAAAGAGACTGTCTTTACTCCATTGTATGTCTGTCTCTTATACACATCTCACACTAAAACTGTCTCTATCCAGATATTAAAAGCATTACATTGCCGATAGAAAAGTGACAATATAATGAATCAACACGGATACCTTAAGCCAGCAAAGCTTTAAGGTAAAGAAGTCTATTTGTATTATAATTTATTCATGGATCAATCTAAAGGTAATTGAGCATATTATGAAGTAGAAGAGGGCTCTTGTTTCTAATAGAAGCAAGCACTAGTATCTCCCAGTTTAAATTGCATATTTTTTATGAGAATGGCAGGAAGTTGGCTAATAGCATCGATCTACAGTGCTGTATGGAGAAGGCAATGGCACCCCACTCCAGTACTCTTGCCTGAAAAATCTCATGGACAGAGGAGCCTGAGGGGTGTCGGACACGACTGAGTGACTTCACTTCCAATTTTCACTTTAATGCATTGGAGAAGGAAATGGCAACCCATGCCAGTACACTTGCCTGGAGAATCCCAGGGACGGGGGAGCCTAGTGGGCTGCCATCTATGGGGTTGCACAGAGTCGGACACGACTGAAGTAACTTAGCAGCAGCAGTAACAGCAGCACAGTGCTGTAAGAGATCAACTCTATTTTTTAATCATACCCTCTTACCTGATTTGAAACAATGAGGACAAGAAAGGTAATTTCTTTGATAACTAAATGGTAATAAGTTAAAAGACAAAATGACTTCAAGTTTATACTGAGTGTGATATAAATATATATATTTCATATAGTGTTATCAGGTAGGTTAAATCCTCCAGTTCCATTCTTCTTTTTCAAGATTGCTTTTGCTATTTGAGGTTTTTTTGTATTTCCATACAAATCTTGAGATTATTTGTTCAAATTCTGTGAAAAATACTGTTGGTAGCTTGATAGAGATTGTACTGAATCTGTAGATTGCTTTGGGTACTATACTCATTTTCACTATATTGAGTCTTCTGATCCATGAACATGGAATATTTCTCCATCTATTAGTGTCCTCTTTGATTTCTTTCATCAGTGTTTTATAGTTTTTGATATATAGGTCTTTAGTTTCTTTAGGTAGGTATATTCCCAAGTATTTTATTCTTTTCGTTGCAATGGTGAATGGAATTGTTTCCTTAATTTCATTTTCTATTTTCTCATTATTAGTGTATAGGAATGCAAGGGATTTCTGAGTGTTGATTTTATATCCTGCAACTTTACTATATTCATTATTATATCTAGTAGTTTTCTGGTCGAGTCTTTAGGATTTTCTATGTAGAGGATCATGTCATCTGCAAACAGTATCACCCTCTTTTCCATTCAGTGTATGTTTCACTATAGTGAAGAAAATCACTATAACAGCCCACACCTGATGAGTGCCATATTATAATTGTATTTCTTTGAGGCCAAGTCATTTACATAAACTATTTGTAATTCTGCAGAGATTTATATCTTCACCCCATTTATTTATTTATTCATTTATTTTTATGAATATGTATTCATGGATATACCTGGGGTTTTAATCTAATACTACTTTATTTTGTTGCTCAAATTGTTCCAACTTTGGTCACTGAGAACTTTTTCACTTGAGTCCTGTATCTTTGACATACTCCATTATTATACAGTTTTTTCCTTTTTGACTACTTTATTTCCTGATACTACAAGATGCTTTAGACTTATAGACTTCTTGCCCCTGTCTTAGACTCAGCCATTTCTTTAGGAAGTCCTGGTTCTTTTGTAATAAGACAGTATTAGAAACTCGGTGCTAGTTTTGCTTGTTGCTGTGGATTATGTGCCCTCTTAGTTGACATAACAAGGAAGTGTATGTATATGGCTTCTTTTCTTGTTTTCTTGATGCCCAGCACTTTATTAGTAAGGAGGCTTGGTCCACGAAAGGGGAGGCTGGGATGGACAGGACTAACATTCATCTAGGGGGATTTTCCTGGTCATCAGGTGGTTTCTCCATGCAGGTTTAGAAGAAATATGGATGAAACCCACACAGAGGGTATCACTGTTACTGGCAGGTAGCAGAAGTAGGAGGGGAGCTCTAGGCATAGCTGGGCTCTTGAGACAGCAGTGTTTCCATGTTGGGCACAGATGCACCTTCCGAAAGTTCTCCAAGTTCCAGGCAACATTGCTGCAGCACACAGAGACCGAGTGATGAGCTTGGAATCTGTTGAAAACAGTGGTTGTCAGGGGGCCAGGGCAAGGCCTTCCACAGGAAGGTGCAGAGCAGGTGCATCTGCATGCCACTCACCATACACTTCTGGAAACGTCTCTGAACTCGAGGGAACTCAGGCTCTCTTTGTACCTAGTGTTCTGATGCCAGGAACGAGTTGCATGGGAAGACTAGGACTACCAGGCCTGGGGTGAAGTTGCGAGGCAGCTTGTTCAGCTGAGTGTAGTCCCAGGCCTTTGTGCTGCAGAGCAATGTCACTTTCTCAATGAGTAGCACCATGCCAGCACCCATGCCTGGGTGCCCAGGCTCCCACACTCCCTGAGGGCCAACGAGTGCACAGAGAGGGGGCAGAGGAGACACAAGGGGGGATGGTGGCAGCTGGGAGCTGAGCAGAGCACATGGCATGGATGTCTGAGAAGTGAGCGGGACTAGGACAGCATCTTTCTAACACTAGAATTTTTGACCCATCTGAAGTTTCTGTTGGTGTAATTGTGAGGCAGGAATTCAACTGTACTTTTTCCATGTGTTTGAAGGCCTGGACTGAGCCTTGGATTTGTCATTTCTTTTTTTTTTTTAATAAATAAATTTATTTTAATTGGAGGTTAATTACTTTACAATACTGTATTGGTTTTCCCATACATCACCATGTATCCACCACAGGTATACACGTGTTCCCCATCCTGAACCCCCCTCCCTCCTCCCTTCCCATACCATCCCTCTGGGACATCCCAGTGCACCAGCCCCAAGCATCCAGTATCATGCATTGAACCTGGGCAGGCAACTCGTTTCTTATATGATATTATACATGTTTCAATGCCATTCTCCCAAATCATCCCACCCTCTCCCTCTCCCAGAGTCCAAAAAACTGTTCTATACATCTGTGTCTCTTTTGCTGTCTTGCATACAGGGTTATCGTTACCATCTTTCTAAATTCCATATATATGTGTTAGTATGCTGTATTGGTGTTTTTCTTTCATTTCTTAGCTGACTGGATGCAGACAGATTACTCTCCTTTGTTTATGTTTCTTCATTATCAAAGTGGAGTAATAATATCAGTTCTATCAATATAGTCTTTCAGGGCTATTAAGGACAAAATGAAACGATAATCTGAAAAGTTCTATGTGAATTAAAATTATTTTACAAATGTAAAATTACTGTTATAGCAAAAAGAACACTCATTAGAATGATTGTTTCTATAGGTAGCAAAGAACTAACCTTGTTTCATTGCGACCTCTTTTGTTTGCATTACTCTTAATAAACAGTTAGCTTTTTCCAACTGCATATCCAGGATATTGTTCTTCCCACTGGATTCTATCATTTTCTATAGAAGAAACAGAATACATTTTATCACCGAATCAATGCTGCTATTTTGATTTTTTAAACTTAAGAATATGAAAGAATAAAACATTTAATACCTGAAAGTCTAATAATTAAAACAGCTTTCTTATCCATTCATCTGCTGATGGACATCTAGGTTGCTTCCATGTCCTGGCTACTATAAACAGTGCTGCGATGAACATTGCGGGTACATGTGTCTCTCTCAATTCTGGTTTCCTTGGTGTGTATGCCCAGTAGTGGGATTACTGGGTCATAAGGCAGTTCTATTTCCCATTTTTTAAGGAATCTCCATACTGTTCTCCATAGTGGCTATGCTAGTTTGCATTCCCACCAACAGTGTAAGAGGGTTCCCTTTTCTCCACACTCTCTCCAGCATTTATTTCTTGTGGTCTTTTGGATCACAGCCATTCTGATTAGCGTGAAATGGTACCTCATTGTGGTTTTGATTTGCATTTCTCTGATAATGAGTGATGTTGAGCACTTTTACATGTGTTTGTTAGCCATCTGTATGTCTTCTTTGGAGAAATGTCTATTTAGTTCTTTGGTCCCTTTCTTTTTATTGTAAAGAGGTAATCCTTGATGGCTCAGATGGTAAAGAATCTGCCTACAGTGCAGGAGACTCAGGCTTGATCCCTGGGTAGGTAAGATACCCTGGAGATGGGAATGGCTACCCACTCTAGTATTCTTGCCTGGAGAATTCCATGGACAGGGGAGCCTGGCAAGCTACAGTTCGTGGGGTTGCAAATAGTCAAACCCCATGGTTGTTCGACTGTTTGAGTGACTAACATTTTCACACTACTGTGCTTAAACAAAATAACTTGGGGGCCAAATTACATAGATTTGAATGCCAACTTGAGCACTCCTTAACTGCATTATGTTTGGAAGTCATTTAACTTTTCTTTCCTTGTGTCCTCATCTGTCAGATGTGATAATAAAATCTAAAGCAGAAAATTGTTGAGAAGAGTAAGAGTTATAATAAATACCTTAGGTTTATTATTGTATCTCTGCAGTTGGCCAGTGTTACCCTCCCTAGGAAGACTTAGAAAGTAATTTTTCTTTATTGAAAAAGGAAAGGTCTTGTCTTCTGATAAAAAAGATTATACACATGTGATAAGTATTTGTAGGGTAAAGTGTTGTCTTGTAGTCTTGAAATCATTAGAGTGAAGAATTTTGCTATCTTTTCTAACTCTGAAACTTTGCTCTCTCCTGAAGATTTGAAAACATTAAAGTCCTCATAATCTAGTGTGTTCTTCCCAACCCCAAAATTGTTCAGATTTCTCTGCAAGAGAAATCTGCTCTTGTGAGAAAAAATCACATGTTTAGATTTCATTGAGTGGTTAGATATGGTTGTTCTCAGCTATGACTGATAGAAGTAAGAAAATAGTGGATGATGAAAGGAAACTTGGAAGTCATAAACAAATGGAGGCATTTTATAAAAAACCATGTACTTCGTGTTTCTAAACTCCAGGACAGTAATTTAGATCTCAGGTTATTGTGGGCAGATGTGATAAGGAGAAATATCTTAGAGATAGAACTTAGCAGAAAGGATCAGGACAAGGAATGAGGAGGCTCAGACACCAGTGTAGCTTATGCTCTGCATTAGTCAAGTGGTCTCAAGCAACTCATGTCAGTTCTCTGAATCGGAGATACATTAAGGCTGGATTTCTGGGAGGATTAAGTCATAACGTAATGCGCATAGACATGACTTGAAAACTGTACAAAAAAAATTTAAGGCAATATTATTTTTTCTTTAAGAACCTATTTCTTCCTATCTAAAAAATGGTCAGAGTTAATTTTTTTTTTTTAACAGAATATGCCTTCTCTGTATGAGAGTAAATTACTACTTTGGGCCACCTCATGCGAAGAGTTGACTCATTGGAAAAGACTTTGATGCTGGGAGGGATTGGGGGCAGGAGGAGAAGGGATGACAGAGGATGAGATGGCTGGATCGCATCACTGACTTGATGGACGTGAGTCTGAGTGAACTCCGGGAGTTGGTGATGGACAGGGAGGCCTGGCGTGCTGCAATTCATGGGGTCGCAAAGAGTTAGACATGACTGAGTGACTGAACTGAACTACTAGTATAACAGTTATAATTCTTGTTCTCTAACTTTCAGATTCCTTTTCTATATGTTCACTCCTTCTGCACATGTCCTACATGCTTTCTGGCCACATAGCCATCACACATATAGCAGGAATTTAGTTATCTGTTTAGTTATCTGGCTTCCCTGGTGGCTCAGAGGTTAAAGCATCTGCCTGCAATGCAGGAGACCTGGGTTCGATCCCTTGGTTGGGAAGATCCCCTGGAGAAGGAAATGGCAACCCACTCCAGTATGCTTGCCTGGAAAAATCCCATGGATGGAGAAGCCTGGTGGGCTACAGTCCATGGGGTCGCAAAGAGTTGGACACAACTGAGTGACTTCAATTAGTTATATCATCTAATATCTTCAAAGGGAAGATTTACACAGAACCCCTAACTTTTAATCTACTCCAACCTCTGCATCATTACCCTCTTTGATATTCCCCTAGTCTCAGTCTTGAACTTCCCTTGTGGCTCAGCTGGTAAAGAATTTGTTTGCAATATGGAAGACCTGGGTTCGATCTCTGGGTTGGGAAGATGCCCTGGAGAAGGGAAAGGCTACCTACTCCAGTATTCTTGCCTGGAGAATTCCGAGGACAGAGGAGCCTGGTGGGCTATAGTTCATGAGGTGGCAAAGAGTTGGACACGACTGAACGACTAACACATAAACACAGTCTCAGTCTGCTGCCTAGAGACTGCTTGGAGATATCTAACCACTGATCATGCCTATCAAAAAAATATTTGTGTGGCTGGATTGGTTGCTAAATCTGGATGCTTCTAATGTTCTAATATTCTGGGTGCCAGAATTGTGTCAGGCTTGAAAAGTCGCATCAGAAGAAGCCTGCTCCCCCAATCCTGTGTAAGATTTCTTTGCTTAAGTCCCCAAACAGCTTTTCTTCTACCTGAATCTCAGATTGTATCTTGAACAGATCCCACTATCCTTCTCTCCACTGTCTTTTCATGGAAAACCAAGCTTAAAAACCTGATAGAGAATAGACATTTTATTTCCTCTTAGTTTTGCTTTTTCTTTACCCTTCTACTCTGCCAATTTTTTAAACATAACATACCCCATGCATATTAAGGAAAACAGACACTTGAGAACAGAACTGCTTTGGGAGAAAAGTATATTGTTACCCTAATAGTAGAAAAGCCCAAAATATTTTGTTATAAACATGTACATCAGAGATACAAATATACACACACAATTATACTCAAGAAAGGTGATTTTATTATTTTTTTCTTTAACTGATGTAATCTCCCTCACAAGCCCCTTCCTTCAATCCTCTCTCCACTTAACCAGTCATCAGGAAAGCTTGAATTTGTTCATTAATGATATTCACATTATACCTGGATTAAATGATTTATTTGTTAAAATATTCAATGAATTCAAAATTCCTTTCTTTCTCATAGCTTGTTGTTTAATATTGTTTCTTTTTGTTTGATCAATGTTAAACCTTTTGGATTCTTCTGCTTTCTCTATTTTTCAAGATGGCAACTGGATATATGAGAAAGTCAGGCACTATTTTTTACCCACCCTGGGCAAGATGAAACCACAGGGCTGGATGTTTTCTGAATCATTTATGATATTTGTGTTGCACCTGGTCTAGTCCTGTTCCTGTTGAGATGACAAGGTACAATTAATTGATTTGGTCTTTAGAGATGTTATACTTGGTTCAGCAAACACAACCATTCAATGGTAATCACTTATCAATTTCTTGATTTGTTAAGGATGTTGTCTCTGAATATAGAATTCTGATTGACAGGTTTTGGCATTTAAAGTTTTCTCAGACATTATTTCATTGTCTTTTTTCATTTATTCATTTTTTCTCTTCTTTCTTTCTTTTCCCTCTTTCTTTCTGCCTACACCACTTTGCCCAAGGTATCTTTATACTTTTATAAAGATCCCCATCCTGCTGCTGCTAAGTTGCTTCAGTCGTGTCCAACTCTGTGACCCCATGATGGCAGCCCACCAGGCTCCCCCGTTCCTGGGATTCTCCAGGCAAGAACACTAGAGTGGGGTGCCATTTCCTTCTCCAATGCATGAAAGTGAAAAGTAAAAGTGAAGTCGCTCAGTCATGTCTAACTCCTAGTGACCCCATGGACTGCAGCCTACCACGCTTCTCTGTCAATGGGATTTTCCAGGCAAGAGTACTGGAGTGGAGTGCCATTGCCTTAGATCCCCATATTATCTTTAAAATGCAAAGTCAGGACTGGGAAGTACATTTGGAAAAAAAATAACAGAAGAAAAATGGAAAAGATCAGTTTTTCATTGGAGAAAATAGTTCAAATGGAAATAGTTGGTTTGGCATAGGTAGCGAGAATAAAGTTGAGGTGGCATTTTCATTTTGCACCAATTCCATTAGAGTTTATGAATTCAAATTCAACCTTAACTCCAAAATGTGAACTCATTTGCCTCCAATAGACTTCTGAATATCATGATTATTGGATGAAGAGTGACAAGGCCAAGAATATTCTGACTACAGTCTTATTTTTACTCCCTACACTTTAGAATTTTGATTATTTAATCTCTTGGCAATAATCAGTTTCCAATATAGACTTTCTTATGAAAAGTCAATGGACTTAAATTGCATAATACATCATTTTTTTCTGGCTGTTTTCAAGATTTTATTTTTGGATCCCAATAACTTGATTATGTTATATCAAGGTATGATGTTCTATATGCTTATCCTGGTTAAATTTGCTGAGCTTCTCAAGTCTATATATTTATATCAATGCCGAAATCTGAGAAATTTTTGGTCTTTATTTCATCAGGTATTTTTCTGTCTCCTCCTCTATTTTATTCTGAAAAAGTGAAAGTGTTAGTTGCTCAGTTTTGTCTGATTCTTGGTGACCCCATGTACTGTAGCCCGCCAGGCTCTCTGTCCATGGAATTCTCTAGGCAAGAATACTAGAGTGGGTAGCCATTCCCATCTCCAGGGAATCTTCCCAACCCAGGAATAGAACTTGAGTGTTCTGCACTTCAGCAGGATTCTTTACCATCTGAGCCACCAGGGTAGTCCATCAGTGCAGAACACCTGGGTTCCATCCCGGGGTTGGGAAGATGGCCTGAATCAGACATAACTGAATGATTAATTCATGTTATTCCAAAGTGCCTATGAATACATGAATTTTAAATCTTTTAATATATTTCATGAGCTCTTGAAAATATTTTTCTTAAACAGTTTTTTCTCTGTTCCTTATACTAAGATATTTGAGTTCATTCATCATCAGATTAAAAAACTCAGGAATGAAATCTTTTTCCTTCTTCCCTTCTGAGTTCTTTGCCTGATCTAGTAATTAAATTGATATAAAATAGATGAGTAGGAGAAAAACAAATTTAATTTTGTGTTTATGAAATTCTGATGGATATGAAATCAAAGAAGTGGCCAAGGCAAGTAGACTTCATACCTTTTAGACAGAGAAACATTTATTTATGAAGATTTAACAGAACAAAGGGGTTTGGGGCCACAAACTAATAAAGAAGTAACAAAATTTCTTTATATGGCCTTGGCCTTGAAATCCCTCTCTGGTGATAAGAATGCTTTCTACTTTCTAGGTATAGGGAGGATGCTATCACATGTGAAATTTATTTCCTCCTTTCAAGGGACAAATAAGGGTCAGAGTATCCTTGCCAGTTGTTTCTTAAGTAATTCTGATTCAAAATAATCAATGTGCCAAATTGGTAGCCGCTCAGGTGGGCTGTGCTGCTCTCCTTCAGTGTCCATGTCATTCATTTAAGTGTCAGACATCAGCAAGAGGTCTGGAAAGAAGGTACACACAAAATCTGGAGATTGCCCTCTCTGGTTATCCCCTTTCCTGGATTTCCAACAGCAATTTCTGTTGACTGTTGCTACCTTTTATTTTATTCTTTGGTGTTACACACCAGAACAACTGTATTTTCTGAGTTTTACTTACTTTATATGGTGCAAACTGAGCCTATGCTCACAGTAAAACTATGAAACTATAAAAGTTATCCAGTGTGTAGACCCTCGTGCATTATTTGGCTGTTTTTGGTTAACTCTTCCCTGTTTCAAACAGGTTTTGTTTTATGTGTGTGTATTTCTTCCAAATTTTACAGTTGTCAACAGGAAGTTGGACCTATAAAGTCCATTTATTTATATTGGAAAAATATACTGACTTAATGTTAGTATTTCAGCTATTCCTTATCTTATAATGTCCTCCAATGCTTTTTTATTTTATTACTTTTCCTGTGGTTATTCTTTCAGTTTAATTAAAATACATATTCTGTATTTAATTTTATACAATATATTTTCTGTGTTTAAAATATATAACTGTATTTAATTAATATGCAGTTTAAATAAAATGCATACATAAAATACATTTATGCCATCTAGCGGTCTTTGAAGGAGAAGGCAATGGCACCCCACTCCAGTACTCTTGCTTGGAAAATCCCATGGACGGAGGAGCCTGGAAGGTTGCAGTCTATGGGGTTGCTGAGGGTCAGACATGAATGAGCGACTTCACTTTCACTTTTCACTTTCATGCATTGGAGAAGGAAATGGCAAACCCACTCCAGTGTTCTTGACTGGAGAATCCCAGGAACAGGGGAGCCTGGTGGCTTGCTGTCATGGGGTCGCACAGAGTCGGAAAGGACTGAAGTGACTTAGCAGCAGCAGCAGTCTTTGAAAGTTTGGATTCAGATTCTTTGACTTGAGCTTTTTGCACTGACCTTTTTTTTTTTTTTTTTAACATGATATGTGCTTTTATTTCATTCTCATTTTCAATTTTTTTCCCCTAAAATATTTGGATAGTTGCCATGCTCTTGCTTTACTTTTTCATAATTTGTTTGGGTAATCCAATCTAATACTATTTTATTCTGATAGAAGATAATTTCCTTAACTTTAGGAAATCTTTGTATTATGTCCCAAGCTTTAAATTGAGGACTGGAATAATTTTGTTCACTCTAAACTTTTAAACCTGACAATGAAAAAAGAAAAGAAAGAAATGAGAGGTACAGTCCACTAAGGAAATGTGCAGCCTTTGTCATAGAGCCTGGCTCGCTTGCTCGCTCTCTTTTTCTTTTTATGGATCTCTTCTCAAGTTCGTCAGTGTTTTTACTGGGATTCATCCAATGAGGTGTAGAGTAAGAAGAATACCATCTAATGGGATGGGATAATCAGATCTTGTAGATTATTCCACAACTTTGCTGAAAAACACTGAAAAAGGGAGAGTCCTAAAAGATTTTACTGCTTCTGATGAGATCACAGGAAGTATAAGTGAAACAATTCTACTCAAAAGGATTTTCCATTATCATTCCACTGACTGTGTAAACACATCCATTCTACTTAATTTCAATTTGGGAATTATTCATGAGCAGTCTCAGGATTTTCTTGATTTCTTCAGTACTTTTTCATGGGATAGAGGGAGGAGGTATAAGATGCATAGTTGCCTCAGATGCACCTGAATGTTCGCTTTATTTCCTAGGGTGACACTTTTAAAAGTGAGTTGTATGAGGTATGATGTTATTTTGTTATGTAGGGAAATATAACTTGCCACCTCAGAGTGAGTCTTTTTGGCTTGAGAAATATTTTGGATTGATTGTTTCTAAGAAACAGCACACTCGGGAGGTCTTTCTATTACCTCTTCCTTAACTGCTTAAAATAATTTAGATACAGAATCTGTTCCAGGAAGAGCACTATGGGATAGGGGTAGTAGGGGGAACTCAGCAGGGCTTGGAGACCAAACTGCATTCTGTATTCCACTGTCTCTGCATGGCATAGCAAACATTTGTTTAACAAACATTTGTTTTTCATCTCTAGGTAAATTTCCTTTCTCTTCTTTGAAGTCTCAAACCCCTACCTCTTCTCCTCAGGTAGCACACAGCCTCAATTGCCAAACTTGTCCTTGGGATTCATATTCTTATGGAGCTCATACATATGTAACTAAATTTTTTTTTTCCCATTTAATCTGACTCATGTCAGTCTAACCTAGAAAGGATAGAAGAAAGTTTTTTCCACTCCCACAGTTGCTTTTGACAATTTTTTTCCTGATTTAAATTTTTGTTATTTTGGTTGTCAATCTGATAAGATATTGAAGGTAAGGGAAGAGGAAATTGTGGGTTTTCTATCTGCTTTCTTACTCATAAGCATTTTACCGTGATATATTAACTTGACTTTCTATCTTGAGATTTTTTTTTCTCTTCTTGAATAAAATCTTCCAATGTTTTATCTAAGGGAGTCTAATATGCATGTTTAATTTTATCACTGTGTGTGCTCAGTTGCTTAGTTGTGTCCAACTCTTTGCCAGCCCATGGACTGTAGCCAGCCAGGTTCCTCTGTCCTTGGAGTTTTCCAGGCAAGCATACTGGAATGAGTTGCCATTTCCTCCTCCAGGAGATCTTTCTGACCCAGGGATCAAACATATTATTTGCATGAGTATTGTTGATTCACAACCACTATTAAGTGACACCTAATGAAAGATGGCCAATTAAATACCATAAATAAAACTTTTAAAGAAAGTGTCATTCTCTTTCCATGTATTAATATAGACTAGACTATGTGCACTAAACCAACTAATAGCCGTGTTTATCTGGATAGTAGAGGAAGACGATTAGGAAAAAGCAGATTTGACATATATTAAAAAAAAAACGAACAGGGGATATACTGAAGATACAGATACAAAGAGAGAGAATTCTGAAAAGATTTGGGTTTCTGCATGGGAGCATCCTATAAAACCAGCTGGCCCTGTTAGGTTGTAAGTTGGTTCCATGAGTTAATAAATGAGCTCTGCACATAAGCTATTTATATTCAAGTTTCCTTTATTTGCAACCAGAGTGACTACCTTTGACTACTTCTCTGATGATATACCTATAAACTTCCAATGTTATCACACTATATTATCATTCTGTTTGTCATAGTTTGATAGTGAGTCTATTAAGAATATGTCCTTCTTTTCCAATTTGGATTCCTTTTATTTCTAGTTTTTCTCTGATTGCTATGACTAGGACTTCCAGAACTACACTGAGTAAAAGTAACAAGAGTGTGCATTCTTATGTTGTTCCTGATCTTAGAAGAAATGCATTTGAATTTTCACCATTGAGCATGATGTTAGCTGTGGGTTTGTCATACATGGCCTTTTTATTATGTTGATATATATTCCCTCTATGCCCACTTTCTAAAAAGTTTATTTTTTTATTATAAATATATGTTGAATTTTATTGAAAGTTTTTCTGTATCTATTGAGATGATCACATGGTTTTTACCCTTCAGTTTGTAAATGTGTATCACATGGATTTGTGGGTATTGCAAATGATGCTTCTGGCAAGGAACTAATTCCCAAAATAACAGTTTATACAACTTAATATCGAAAAACAACCCAACCAAAAAATAGGCAGAACACCCAAGTAGACATTTTTCCAAAAGAAGATATACAGATGGCCATCAGGCACATGAAAAGATGCATGATATTGTGAATTATTAAAAAAAATGCACATCAAAACTACAATAGAGTATCACCTCACACCACTTTTTAATGGTCACCATTAAAAACTCTATAAATAATAAATACTAGAGAACTTGTGTAGAAATGGGAACCCTCCTGCACTGTTGGTGGGAATGTGAATTGATCCAGACATTATGGAAAAAGAATGTGGGGATTCCTTCCTTTAAAAATTAAAAATAGAGCCTCCATGGGATCCAGCAGTTTGACTCCTGGGCATATATCTGGAGAAAAACATGGTTCAAAAGGATATAAGATGGAATATTTTTCAGTCATAAAAGAATGAAATAATGGATTTGCAGCAACATAGATGGACCTAGAGATTATTAAGTGAAGCAAGTTAGACAAAGGCAAATATCATCTGATATCACATGTATATGGAAACTAAAAAAGTGACACAAATCAACTTATTTACAGAACAGAAATAGACTCATGCACATAGAAAACAAGCATACAGCTACCAAAGTAAAAAGGGGATGGGGGAGAGATAAATTAGGATTTGGGAATTAACATATACATGGTACTAGATAAAAAGAGATAAATAAACAGGACCTATTGTGTAGACAGGAATATATATTCAGTATCTTGTAATAACCTACAATGAAAAAAATCTGAAAAAGAATCTGAATCACCTTGCTGCACACCTGAAACTAATACATAATTAACTTCAATAAGAGTGGTTTAAAAATAAAAATCTAAGACAAAAGCAAAATGAAACAACCATAAACAATAGGTCTTTGCTTCATTCACCTTAATTTATCCAGAACTTAACACATTAAGTTGAATTTCCGGAATAGTCTCTTGCCTTTAAAATTGTTACTGTTTTTCACAGCTGGTAAACCATATTCATGCAGTTTAGTTCAGTTAAAATATATTTTTATTATATGTGTGCTTAGTCTGCCATATGGGTGGTGTCATCTACATATCTGAGGCTATTGATATTTGTCTTAGCAATCTTGATTCCAGTTTGTGCTTCATCCAGCCTGGCATTTTGAATAATGTACTCTGCATGTAAGTTAAATAAACTTTATTTATTGACAATATACAACCTTGACATACTCCTTTCCCAATTTGGAACCAGTCCGTTGCTCCATGTCTGGTTCTAACTCTTGCTTCTTGACCTGTGTACAGTTCTCTCAGGAGGAAGGAAAAGTGGTCTGATATTTCCATCACTTTAAGAATTTTCCAGAGTTTGTTGTGACCCACACATTCAAAGGCTTTAGTATAGTCAATGAAGCAGAAGTAGATGTTTTTCTGGAATTCTTTTGCTTTTTCTGTGATCCAACAGATGTTGGCAATTTGATCTCTGGTTCCTCTGCCTTTTCTAAATCCAGCTTGTACATCTGGTGATCTATAATAAGACAGTGAAGTTATCTTGTTAGTTCATCATATGGATTTTTTCAACTAAGGGAGAATGAAGCAGGAAAAAGAAACTAGCTCTCTGAGATGAAAAGCGGCATGAGAATTAGACTTAATTGTATTAAAGGTAAATTTCCTTACATTCAGAGTTTCTCCTTAGAAAGTATTATATCAACAGTGATATTTTCTGTCAAAAGGACTTAGAAGAGCACATTCCAGCACATTGGAAGCTCACCATCCAGTAATAATAGCCACTATTTGGTGAGTGCACAGGGTATGCCTGTCTTTGTTATTGATCCAAGGACAGACTTACAGTTAATGAGAGGTAACTCTCACTAACTCTATAAGGAAGGCACTATGATTACCCTCATCTCTTTGATGATGAAGCTGAGTCACAAAAGTGTTAGATACCTTAACTCAGGTTTCTATACCCAGAAGAATACGGAGCTGGAATTTGAGTTTAGAAAGTCAAAGACTGTTAACCAATTACAGTATTGTAAAGTAAACTAAAGCAAAAATCAAATAAAAATACAGTACCAGCACAAAAAGTGTAAGAGAAAACAAATGTAGATTTTTATTAACTTTTTGCATTTGTGACTACAGGCCATACTCCAATGAATAAAAACCTTAACGAAAAAAAATGCTCTGATTTAGTTAATCTTAGTAATTCTGGCAAATACATTTATACAATCACCACCCAAAGGGGGCAAAACTTAGCTAAGTTAAATACTTACAAATGAAGAGAAAGGGTTTTCATACAATAAGATATTTAAATCTGGAAAATATTGAAGACATACTCAGATATGAAGGGACTTTAGAAAAGATGAATTTTTGAATGAGGCCTGAAAATGAAAGTAAGTCATTAGATATGAAGGGATCAAGAACACAAAGTACAATTCCATACATTTGAACCATTAATCTTCCACTTGAAATGTTTTCTCCCCATCTCTCTACTTTTCAAAATTTGATTCATTTGTCAAGGTCCAATTTGAGAATGTGGATACAAACTCCACAATCAATTTGCTGGTGATGGTGACCAAGTCAAATAACATAAGTGTTCCCAGTTACAGAAAGATTTGTGGTTAGGTGTAGAGGAGCAGACACTCTCAACTGATGAACCAACATCACTGCTTCCTGGCAAATAAAGTCCCACTTTTGTCCAGGAATATAAGATATACAGTACTAGCTGAGACAGCTTACTTTCCCAGATGCCTTAGTGTTAAGGATGGTCATGTGGCAAAGTTATAGCCAATAAGATATAAGAAAGCATCTACTGCTTGTTCTGGACATATTTTTTGCTTTTTTATTGTGGCAGAGAGAAAAAGACACCTGGACCTGACATTACTATTTTCCCCTTTTCTTGTCTTTAGGCAAGCAAAAGTTCCCAATACACTAACAATTGCAAAAATAAAAATCTTGCATTGTTGATGGAACTGTTGAACATTTGAATTAATTCCAGGAATTTTCCAGGCTTATTTGTAAGGGAGACATACTACTACCCTTGTACAGCTATTTAGGCCTTATTTAATATTAGTATTAACTGAGGCATTTCCAGTTTTATTTTCAGAGGTCTTAAAATGAGACTGAGGAAAAGTCTGGGGCTGCAGAAAGTTGTGCTAAGAATGCTATGAGGAATAGGTGAAGTGTATAATTGTGTGGCACTGAGAATCATAACTAAAGAGCCTCTTGATGAAAGTGAAAGAGGGTGAGAAAGTTGGCTTAAAACTCAACATTCAGAAAACAAAGATCATGGCATCCAGTCCCATTACTGCATGGCAAATAGATGGGGGAACAGTGGCTGACTTTATTTTTGGGGGCTCCAAAATTACTGCAGATGGTGATGCAGCAATGAAATTAAAAGATGTTTACTTCTTAGAAGGAAAGTTATGACCAACCTAGACAGCACATTAAAAAGCAGAGACATTGTCAACAAAGGTCTGTCTAGTCAAGGTTATGGTTTTTCCAGTGGTCATGTATGGGTGTGAGAGGTGAACTATAAAGAAAGCTGAGCACCAAAGAATAGATGCTTTTGAACTGTGGTGTTGGAGAGGACTCTTGAGAGTCTCTTGAGCTGCAAGGAGATACAACCAGTCCATCCTAAAGGAGATCAGTCCTGAGTGTTCATTGGAAGGACTGATGTTGAAGCTGAAACTCCAATACTCTGGCCACCTGATACGAAGAGCTGACTCATTGGAAAAGACTCTGATGCTGGGAGGGATTGAGGGCAAGAGGAGAAGGGGATGACAGAGTATGAGATGATTGGATGGCATCACCAACTCAATGAAGATGAGTCTGAGTAAACTCTGGGAGTTGGTGATGGATAGGGAGGCCTGGTGTGCTGCGGTTCATGGGGTCACAAAGAGTTGGACACGACTAAACGACTGAACTGAGAATCATACTGTTTACCCTAACTTCACCCACTTTGTAACAGTTAATGTTAAGTTTCTACTTATGAGTTTATTTAAAGACAAATTTCACATAGTAGAAAAAAGTTAAAAGCTTTTATCTGGTTGATTTCTAACTTCCCTTTTAGTTTTTAAATACCAATTTCTGAATTCTTTCCTGAAAATTTCCCTAATAACTCAAAGTGATACTTATTTTTGACAAGTCAGGGTACTTATTTTCTATATTATCTTTTGACAGCTTACTCTGGAAACTTACAATTTACATTATACTTTGCATATAATGCCTAGGAAACTTTTATTTGTATTAGTTTTGTATGTAGATATTATCAGCTATAGAGTTTGAAATATCTCTAAGAATGTGGTAGAAGTCCTGTACATATACATGTATAGCAGGGGTCCAATACATGTGCATTCAGTTGGATTATATGCCATCAGACAATCTCTGATTCTTGTTACCTCTACCTCAGAGATTTCAGGTTACACTATTCATCACATTCAAAGTACAGTGAAAGTAAATTTCAAACATTTGAGGGGTACATTTTCCATCATAAAGACCTTATCATAAAGTTAGAAGGGACTTCTTTTTGAAGAAAAGCATCTCTTTACATTCATCTTCATCTAAGCTTCCCTCTACCATTAGTCCAACCTTGCATTTATTTCTGAAATAAAGGAAGTTTCAGCACGTAGTTGCTAGGATTATTCCATCCTACTTTTTTTTTTTCAGATTGCAGAATTAGTGTGTTATTTTTCTTCATAGCTTCTGATTTAATTTCTGTTAATGTTGCTGATCATTGGTTTCACAATGAAATTCATTCCAGTGAGTTAGTGGGTTTCCACCTTTACACTGATAGCACAGAATATCTGCAAGAAGCAAATAAGCAAAGAAATTGATACGCTATGTAAATAGCTTTCATACAGCTTTTTATTTTTATTACTGAGTTGATACAAGCACAACTTTGTGTGGGCCAACCTGTTCATGCTCAGTCACTCAGTTACATCCAACTCTGCAACCCCATGGATGGTAGCCTGCCAGGCTCCTCTGTCCATGGGATTTCCTAGGCAAGAATATTGGAGTGGGTTGCCATTTCCTTCTCCTGGGGATCTTTACAACCAGGGATCAAACCCATGTCTCCTGTAGCTCCTTCATTGGCAGGAGGATTCACAGTAGAGATAATCAATGATACCATTTTGCAAAATATGCCCAACAAGTAGCAGGAGAGGCTTCTGATTTTAGAATTCAAGCTTTCATTCATTTGTAGATTTGAAGATTGTTTATGGAAAAAAAGAAAAACTTTGCATGGTGCAGAGAAGATAGAGGTTTACAAGATAGTTCCTGCCCTCCAGAAACATACAAAGAAAAAGAAAAATAATAAAAGTAATCTGTGTTTAGCACAGTTATGACCCAAGGGGGAGGTTCAATAAAAATTGGCTAAAAGGTTATTAGGGGCAAGAATAGGACCCTTCCACCCAGCCTTTGAAGTCCACAGATGCATTCAAGCCTTCTTTCAAAATACTTGTATGTGTGTGTTAAGTTGCTTCAGTCGTGCCTGACTCTTTGCAACCCTATGGACTGTAGCCCACCAGGCTCCTCTGGGATTCTCCAGGCAAGAAGACTGGAGTGGGTTGCCATGCTCTCTTTCAGGGGATCTCCTCACCCAGGGACTGAACCTATGTCTCTTATGTCTCCTGCATTGGCAGGTGGGTTCTTTACCACTAACACCACCTGGGAAGCCCCTTTCAAAATATAAGTACTCATTATTTCAAAAGCAGCTCTGACAAGTATGTAACTTGTTTCTTATACTTTCAGAAAATTAGAAGAGGCTAATTAAACAGAAAGGGGAGGGTGAACAAGCACACAGAAAAATAAACGGGAAAAAAATGAAAGCAACTGCCAAAACTTATAAAAGTCCACATATAATAATGATGAACATATACAAACTCCATATTATTCAGAAGATTTTCAGTGTGGAGCATACAGAATCATAGCTTAGGAACCTGCACAGTAGAATGTAACAGGCATACAGAATAGACAAGAGTCAAGTAGCATTTGAGCACTAGATTTTCTTCACATGTTTATGTCACTCACTCTTTACAAAAACCCTACTGAAGTAGCTTGTTCTAGTTAACAAATGAAGAAATAAAGGATTCAAGTAACCAAGAAGCATATTCAACATAAATCATGTCTGAAGTTCAAGATGTTAATTTAAATATGTAATTTTGATTACATCTTTGAGTTTTAGAGCTGGTTGGGAACAAATTAATTGACAGGATATATGATTGTAAATCTGTAAATGGAATTTATAAGTTTCCGAAGGCTCTAATCTTCAGTTCAGTTACTCAGTCATGTCCAGCTCTTTGCAACTGCATGAATCACAGCACGACAGGCTTCTTTGTCCATCACCAACTCCTGGAGTCCACTGAAACCAATATCCGTTGAGTTGGTGATGCCATCCAATCATCTCATCCTCTCCTCCTGCCCTCAATCTTTCTCAACATCAGAGTCTTTTCCAGTGAGTCAACTCTTTGCATCAGGTGGCCAAAGTACTAGAGTTT
>SJYC01078413.1:0-42910 GCA_006408675.1 Madoqua kirkii
CTGGGAAAGACTCTGATGCTGGGAGGGATTGAAGGTAGGAGGTGAAGGAGACAACAGAGAATGAGATGACTGGATGGCATCACCAACTCGATGGACATGAGTTTGAATGCAGGCTGGGAGCTCGTGATGACAGGGAGGCCTGGCATGCTGGAATTCATGGGGTTGCAAAGAGTCAAAGATGACTGAGCGACTGAACTTAGCTGATCATCTGCACTGAACAGAGTTGAGAAGAGCTATCAAGCTAAATAACACCTTCACACTTAGTTTCAATAGGACTGTTTGTGGATGAAAAAGAACACTTTTTACAGGCTAGTGATGTCTTTTGTAAGAGACCTTTTTATGCAGAAGTCAGTGAGTATGAGAGAAGTTTCACTAGAATAATGAAAAAGTGAAGTTGCTCAGTTGTGTCTGACTTCTGCGACACTATGGACTGTAGCCTGCCAGGCTCCTCCATCTATGGGATTTTTCAGGCAAGAATAGTGGGGTGGGTTGCTGTTTCTTTCTCTAGGGGATCTTCCCGACCCAGGGATTGAACCCAAGTCTCCTACACTGCAAGCAGACTCTTTACCATCTGAGCTACCAGGGAACCCTATGAATAATAAAACTAGTTTTTAAAAAAATGAATCAAAGACTATATACATAAATTAGAGGCCATAGAAGCAAATACACTGATGCTGGAAAAATAAGGCCAACTCACTCCAGTGTTCTTGCCTGGAGAATCCCAGGGACAAGGGAGCCTGGTGGCTGCTGTCTCTGGGGTCGCACAGAGTCGGACAGGACTGAAGCGAGTTAGCAGCAGTAGCAGCAGAGAGAGGATTATAAACAATAGTTGATGAGACACAGTGAAGACTGGTACTTTACAAACATCAAAGACCCATTAAGATAATATCTACTTCACAAACATTTAAAAATGGGCGTTTGTATTTCATTCAGGCCTACTATACACACATATACGGCATGTATAAACAAAATATATGCTATACACACTATACACTATGTATACATACACACAGGTAAGTACACATGGAGAGAAGCCAATGGTAATTTAAACTCCATCTTCCTCTGGAAGCAAAGCACAAATGCATAAAGGGGAAATTGGGCATGTGAACATGATCTAAAAAAAGGTAAATGAAGGAAATTATTGAATCAATAAAACATTAATTTTCCCATTATATAGGATATTGAAGTTCAGAAAAAGTAGCTGTTGAAACTCTGCAAATGCTGAGTCATCTGATGTGATTTGAAAGCTGGAAAATCTTCTGTTTGAATAATTCAATTAAGTTACATCAATGTGCATGCAGAGTACATCATGTGAAATGCCAGGCTGGATGAAGCATAAGCTGGAATCAAGATTGCTGGGAGAAATATCAATCACCTGAGATATGCAGATGACACCACCCTTATGGCAGAAAGAGAAGAAGACCTAAAGAGCTTCTTGATGAATGTAAAAGAGGAGAGTGACAAGGGTTGCTTAAAACTCAACGTTCAAAAAGTAAGATTTTGGCATATGGTTCCATCACTTCATGGCAAATAGATGGAGAAACAGTGACTTTATTTTCTTGGGCTCCAAAACTACTGCAGATGGTGACTTCAGCCATGAAATTAAAAGAGCTCATGCTTGGTGGAAGAAAAACTATGAGAAACCTAGACAGAGACATTACTTTGCCTACAAAGGTCCATCTAGTCAAAGCTATGGTTTTTCCAGCAGTCATGTATGAATGTCACAGCTGGACCATAAAGAAGGATGAACACCTAAGAACTGATGCTTTTGAATTGTGGTGTTGGGAGAAGACTCAAGAATCCCTTGGATTGCAAGGAGATCAAACCAGTCAATCCTAAAGTAAATCAGTCTTGAATATTCATTGGAAGGACTGATGCTGAAGTTGAAACTCCAGTACTTTGGCCATCTGATGCAAAAAGCTGACTCATCAGAAAAGACCATTATGCTGGGAAAGATCGAAGGCAAGAGGAAAAAGGGATGTCAGAGGACAAGATGGTTGGATGGCATCACTGACTCAATGGAAATGAGTTTAAGCAAGTTCTGGGAGTTGGTGATGGACAGGGAAGCCTTGCATGCTGCAGTCCATGGGGTCGCAAAGAGCTGGACATGACTGAGCAACTGAACAACAGCAGCAAATGTTTGGGCTTCCCAGGTGGCACAGTGGTAAAGAATCTGCCTGCCAATGCAGGAGGCATAAGAAATGCAGGTTCGATCCCTTGGTTGGGAAGATCCTCTGGAGTGGGAAATGGCAACCCACTTCCATACTTTTGCCTGGAAAATTCCATGGACAGAAGAGCATGGTGGGCTACAGTCCATGGGTCGCAAAAATTCACACACCACTTAGTAGGCACCTGTGCACACTAACGGTTACTGGGAATCCACAATATTTTAGGCATTGCCTTTTCTAACTGATTACTGTTGTGCAAGGAGACCCAGGCTAAGTGCACCATCGTGTGCATGTGCACACCTTCTCAGTTGCATCTGACTCTTTGAGACCTCCTGGATTAGAGCCCACCAGGCTCCTTTATCCATGGGATTTTTCAGACACGAATACTGGAATGGGTTGCCGTTTCCTACTCCAGGGGATCTTCCAAACCCAGGGATGGACCCTGACTTTCTTGCACCTCCTTCACTGGCAGGTGGGCTCTTTACCATTCTGTCACCTAGGAAGCCATGGACACCTTCTAAAGGCAGCTAAGTTGTGTTGCACTGAGACACCAGCTTAGGAGGCCTAGAGACATACAACTGGTATGAAATGACAGTCCTAGATCTGCTAGGGATCCGGGGGAGTTCTCACAAAATTCATTCTGTACACAATCTCCTTCTTGCAACATTTTGTAGTGACAATGAATTTCCAATTTTGGTTATGTCCTCTAAAGTATATCCCAGCAGTTGCTTGAAGAAAAAACTCACATCTCCACGGGACAAAAGCATAATGGCAGGTTGAATGTGCTAATACTATAGGTTTCCCAAATAAAACCTTTATTGATTGAATGCCTTATCATTATCAAGAGCCAATCATCTATCTGACCTTTCAAGTATATGTGAATGTATTGATGAACACAGATTTTCTTTCCTGAACAATCTTCACTAAAAGGTCACTTCAGAATTATAGCCTAAAGCTTTATTATTACCATATAATTGCACAGGACACTTAGAGGAAGTTAGGTCAAGCACTGTTACCATCTTTCTCACATACCGATTCAACCTATATACTGGGGTTTATTCACAGTCTAGAAAGTCATACAAAGATTAGAAGAGAAAGTTAATCCATTGGAGAGATATGCTGTATAAAACAGGCAGTGTCACTAAAACATCAAAGATGAAGTTTTAAATATTATTTGATTTAGAATTTTGCATCATTATTCATAAGTTAAAAATTATCTATATTTTTAATTGTAGTACTATTAGGTCTTAGTAGTAAAGTTCATCAAGTTTCATAAGTTTTGGGGGGTTTGTATCTTTTTATAAGCAGTAATTATTTAAATAACATAGAAACTGATAAAATTATCAGCTATTCAACTGCAAAACTACTCATGATTGATATGCTTCTCATGGTAAAATTTAAAGTTTGCATTCCAGCTCTATCCATGATAACTTGTTACATGTTTTCAAAACTTTGGTCATTTATATTTGATTAGAAATTGGCTATTCTCTCCAGGTTTTATTGCCAAAGAGTTATACATAACACATTATTATTCCTACTAATTCTCCGATATCTGAGGTTACTTCTGTTTTCATTCTTACAAGAATATATTTTGATTCCCTACTTTTAAATTTTTAATAATGTTATGTATTTATTGGCTTTTCACATGACTTTTTTTGTTTTATACTATTTTCTCTTTTTTGTTATTGTTGTCATTTCCCAAACATATCTTGCTGATACCCAGGAGAAGTGGATATTCTTAGATCCAATGTATCTTCCTGGCATAGGTTCACAGGGACAAAAGCATAATGGCAGGTTGAATGTGCTAATACTATAGGTTTCCCAAATAAAACCTTTATTGATTGAATGCCTTATCATTATCAAGAGCCAATCATCTATCTGACCTTTCAAGTATATGTGAATGTATTGATGAACACAGATTTTCTTTCCTGAACAATCTTCACTAAAAGGTCACTTCAGAATTATAGCCTAAAGCTTTATTATTACCATATAATTGCACAGGACACTTAGAGGAAGTTAGGTCAAGCACTGTTACCATCTTTCTCACATACCGATTCAACCTATATACTGGGGTTTATTCACAGTCTAGAAAGTCATACAAAGATTAGAAGAGAAAGTTAATCCATTGGAGAGATATGCTGTATAAAACAGGCAGTGTCACTAAAACATCAAAGATGAAGTTTTAAATATTATTTGATTTAGAATTTTGCATCATTATTCATAAGTTAAAAATTATCTATATTTTTAATTGTAGTACTATTAGGTCTTAGTAGTAAAGTTCATCAAGTTTCATAAGTTTTGGGGGGTTTGTATCTTTTTATAAGCAGTAATTATTTAAATAACATAGAAACTGATAAAATTATCAGCTATTCAACTGCAAAACTACTCATGATTGATATGCTTCTCATGGTAAAATTTAAAGTTTGCATTCCAGCTCTATCCATGATAACTTGTTACATGTTTTCAAAACTTTGGTCATTTATATTTGATTAGAAATTGGCTATTCTCTCCAGGTTTTATTGCCAAAGAGTTATACATAACACATTATTATTCCTACTAATTCTCCGATATCTGAGGTTACTTCTGTTTTCATTCTTACAAGAATATATTTTGATTCCCTACTTTTAAATTTTTAATAATGTTATGTATTTATTGGCTTTTCACATGACTTTTTTTGTTTTATACTATTTTCTCTTTTTTGTTATTGTTGTCATTTCCCAAACATATCTTGCTGATACCCAGGAGAAGTGGATATTCTTAGATCCAATGTATCTTCCTGGCATAGGTTCACCTTCCCTTCTTTGAGCATTGTGAGCTCTCCTGATGATCTTCCGTCTCTACCGTGAGTACACCTTCTTTGTTTTCCCTTCTACTTTATCCCTGTCCTTAACCTTCTGTGTAGATGCTCTTTCTTTTTAAGATTAGATTTTTCTTTCTCCCAACATTTCAAGCCAGAAACTTTGGCTTTCAAGGATACGGAGCATGCACTTATACCTGTGTAGAAAGCAATAGATGGTTGCAAAATAGATCCCATGTTCCTTGGCTTCTGCAAAGAAGTAGGGATGGGAAGGGAATAAAAAACTAGATCCAGGAGTAATGACTGACATTAGTGAGTTTTCTCTTTGTTTAAGTACCAGTAAACAGCAGCATCTGAAACAGTTCTGAAAAGAGTATTGAGTTTAGAATCATTTGGGAAAATTAAGATTTTAGATCTTTGCTTATTTTTTCTGCCAGATTCAAAAATTAAGGTTTCCTAAGGGATCTTAGACTCTTTGCAACCCCATGGGCTGTAGCCTGCCAGGTTCCTCTGTCCATGGAATTTTCCAGGTGAGAAAACTGGAGTGGGTTGTCATTTCCTCCTTTAAGGGATCTTCCCGACCCAGGGATCAAACTTGTGTCTCCTGAGTTTCCTGCATTGCAGGCAGATTCTTTACCACTGAGCCACCAGGGAAGTCCAAGGAATCTTTTACAAAAATCATTTTATTTACTCAAAAGATTAGAGAAGGACATAAAGTCAAACTGAAAATAAAAACCAAAAAAATTAATTGTTACTTTTATAGTCCATTGAATCTGCTTCAAAACCTTATAAAACTTATTTGCTTATTTTTAACGATTCATTTTACATTTCAGTGGTCTAGACCAGGTCATCAGAGGATTGAAGCTGAGTGAGAAAGTTCCTGTGCTAGTTGCAAATGGAAAAGAAATTTCTAAATTTAGGTGCATGGCTTTGGAGATCTCTGACTCTGGAATGAAGCTATTTGCATGTTGTCCTGGGCAAGGAGCACAGCTCCCATAGGATGCCTCTTCTGTGTGTAAGACAAATTCTCTACATCATTAAAAAATGTAATGAGATGAAAAATAATATACTATTATTTAGTAATAAAGGGGGAAAAAAACCTCATTGTTTTTCACAGGCTTTGTAGACAAAAGGCTCTTGCCTTCAGGTGCTGGCAATTTTGAACAAAAAGCCTTCAGTATAAAAGCACACTGGATGTGTTATTTATTGTGATTTCTAGTGATGCATTAGAGGCCAGAACAGTATTTGGAAAGAGTGTCCAATACCATGCTTTCTATAACTGGTTCACAAACATTAGGAAGTCAATTTTATGCCCACTGACAACACATCTCATCCCTTCAGCGTGTCCCCAGAAGTCAGGTAAGAGTCCCGTGTAACAGCTCTGCACGAGAAGACTGCTGAAAGGCAGTGACATGGAAATTAGCACACTGCGTGTCCCGCCTTGCAGCCCAGTCCCTTGATTTCCATGATTTGACAGGAAGATGGTATCAAAGGCTGCGGAAAGGTGTTAAGGATAGGTGAGCAGTTAGGATCGTGTGTCACAGGCTGACAGCAGAGGGAGTGTCAGACTACCTGGGGAGTGAAGCCGAGAACACGGGCCCTATCATAGAAAATATGCTTCTTGTTCACATTCTCAGTATGGTGAGGGAGGGGCAACCTTTCTGGCATGAATGCTCCACTGCTGTGAGGATCCAGTGAAAGGTCTTTTCAGGGTTTGTTTCAAAAGGTCAGCTCAGGAACTACTGACCCCCGTGACTTCATCCTGACAGTTGCAGCCCTCTCACAAAATCACTCTTGTCACTTTCAGCCTCCTGTGCCTTTCTGAAAACAAAACCCTCTACCACCTGCCGTCCATTATTCCGTCAGCAAGCAACACACGCTCTCTTCAGCTGATATTTCAATTTATTTGTGGTTAGATGTGCAATAATCCTCTGACCGAAGCGGAGGGAACAGTTTAAAGATTTAAAACAAAACAAAGGCAGTGCTTCAAACATTTCTTCATGCAAAGCTTACCAGACACAAAAATGTGGCTAATTCTCCTTCACACAAAAGCAAAGCTAAGACACGCAGATGGTCAGTGCCTGCCCTCTGCAGAGGGAGAAGCGGGGTTGGCTCCAAGCAACAAATAATTATCCAGGTCCTTTGTAACTCAAGTTGTACCACTTCTCCTGTGAGCATCCACAAAGACGGCTGCATATATTTGCTATTAGCTCCTCCTTTGTCTGGGGATTTGGTTAAAGCCCTTTCTTCACATAAGTTTGTGTTGCCTTGTTCTCACATTTGACACCAACTGAAATAGCCTCGCAGAACCTTTGTTTCTATTTTCTTCAAAATGTGTATTCCTCAATGAGGAATTTCATCCTAATCTCTTCTTTTCAAAAGGATATGAATTGAACATGCAGAGAAGCAGCCTAACAGGGCCGATTATCAATTTCCATTTCTTTCAGCACTTGTGCCACCCGTGGGCCCCTAGACAGCATTCCTTGAAGACAAAGGGTGTCTGAAATGGACAACTTTATTTTCTACACTGGCCTCTCTTAGTGGGCGACAGAGACTCATCGCCCATAATAAATCCTTCCTCTGACCCTTTTATATAATGCACAGCTGAGCTAAAAAGGAAATCAATGTGGCAATTTTAATTTAGCACTTTCATTCTGTTAATTTAGCTAAAAAATCCTATGCCGTGACTTCCCCTTGTCAAAAGAGCCAATTCCCGTCAATGCAAAAATGTGAAAATACTTTGAGCTTCTTCCCTTTTTAAAAATAGTATGGCTGTGTAAAACATGGGTCACATACTAAGCCCTCTGTGATTTTCTTGTGAATGCAAAGCTCCTATTGAAATCAATGTGAGCACAGCAAGTTGGAGAAATTTAGAAGAGCTCTAAGGAGAAAAAAATCTTGGCCTACACTTTGTTAGCTTTGCTAAGGATACTTGGAAAACGCTGTAAAAATGGGATGCCAAGTGTCTAAAACGTGCACGAGGTAGCGAAGCCCAGTCATTTTTAGTAAACTGGGGCTGTTTAATCATAATTAATCCTTGGGGAGAGTTCTAAGTGAACAACACTGTGTTTTCTGTCCACCATAAAATGACTCATGAGTTTCATTCCTCTCTGTAGTTCATAGCAGGAGAAGGACTGGCAGACAGAGACTCACTCTTCTTGGACATTGCGCTGTCATAGGGGAAGGCAGTGGCACCCCACTCCAGTACTCTTGCCTGGAAAATCCCATGGACAGAGGAGCCTGGTGGGCTGCAGTCCATGGGGTCGCAAAGAGTCAGACAAGACTGAGCGACCTCACTTTCACTTTTCACTTTTCATGCATTGGAGAAGGAAATGGCAGCCCACTCCAGTGTTCTTGCCTGGAGAATCCTGGGGCAGAGCCTGGTGCGCTGCCGTCTATGGGGTCGCACAGAGTCTGACATGACTGAAGTGACTTAGCAGCAGCAGCAGGAGGGGAAGGAGGTCACCTCAAAGCCATATGGCATCCAGTGCCACGGTGGATGAGCAGACTCCACAAGGGAGGTGGTCAGTGGGAAGTGGAAGTGGAAGCGTTAGTCACTCAGTCTCAGTCCTGTCCGACTCTTTGCAACCCCATGGACTGCAGGCTGCCAGGTTCCTCTGCGCATGGAATTCTCTAGGCAAGCACACTGAAGTGGGTTGCCATATCCTTCTCCAGGGGATCTTCCCGACCCAGGGACTGAACCCAGGTCTCCTACACTTCAGGCAGACTCTTTATCACCTGAGCCACTAGGGAAGCCCTTGCAACAGGAATCTCATGTCAAATGAATCGCTCTTCAAGTCTTTGTTCAAACCTGACCTTCCCTAAGCATCCTTTTGAACGGAAGAGTCTTCCTGCTTTGTGTCATTCACCAGCTCCACCTATCCGTACAACTTACATGGCTTCTTTTTCTCCGCAACACTTATGACTTTCAACCTCTGTTATAACTTATTTTTATTGTCTATCTCCACTTCAGGTAAAATGTTAAGTGCCTTGACTAAATTATCCTCAGAGCATGGCATAGCATTTGCCACACTGTAGGTTCATTCATTCATTCATTCATTCAGGTACCTCGTAATCATTTCCCAAAGACATGTTACAAGGCCGTGTCTGCGGATTTGTTCTCTGTAGGTGGGAATGGCGGCACTGCCCCTCTACTCTCATCCTAGACCAAGGCCTGCTGTAGAGAGTTACTGGAGGCTGACATATTATGGCTGTGTCTGTGAAGAAAGTCACCTCTTACTCTGAGAATCCTTAGAACTTCCATAAGAACTGAGACTAGCAGAGGAGAGGAAGCCCAACTCCAAACCAGACCAATGAAATAGTCTAAGTGTGGGCTTGTGAACAATCAGATCCTGGGACTTTGGAACTGTAGAGACAAAACTAGCTGGTTTCAGTCTGACACAAGGCTTTAGCATTTGGGCCATTTAGTGAAGGTCATTATGGTGTATGTACCCTGGGTTGGGAGGATCCCCCTGGAGAAGGAAATGGCACCCCATTCCAGTATTCTTGCCTGGAGAATTCCAAGGGTGAAGGAGCCTAGTGGGCTGCAATCTATGGGGCCACAGAGTCAGACATGACTGAGAGAATGAGCACATTATTACATTACCATGTCTGGCACTGCGAAGGAGATGCATCTGGCCTGTGTCTACAAGTAGATTATGATCTACAGTAGTTAGCTTATATATTTCAAGACTGGAGCAGGACATGGAGTTTTACTACCTTGAATCTTGAAGAATGGCAAAGCTCTCAGCAGCAGAGATGAGATGAATGGCATTAAAAGCAATGGGAATGGTGTTCCAAGAAGCAGAATGCATTTGAGGAATAGCAATTAGCTTCATGTAGTCTACTAAACAGGCAAACATGTTTACTGGAGGGATGTTGAAAAGGGAGATAAATCTAGAAAGACAGGTGGCTAATTATTTCAGAGATTTGGTTTTATATGTTGTATTATTTTACTGGGGAACCAGCAGTATCTTTTAAGGAGAGAACAGACTCCTTCAAAAGTCTGTGCTTTAGGTAGGATATTTTATTTTATTCTGGTTTTGTGGGGGTAATGGGGTGATGGTAAACATAATTAGCTAAGCAAATAAATATAAGTGTTGAATCATAAAACTATGAAATTCATCCAACTTCTAATCTTTAAGTGATAAAAGAATATTCTAAATAGAGTCACATTTGTTTTTCAGAGGCTTCCTAGATAGGGACTTTGCAACTTTTCTCATTAATCTTTCCAGTACTCTGAACCATTAAGAAATTCTTTCTTATTTTCAAACCAAACCTCTTAACCTTCATTATAGCCAATTTTATCTGATTCCGTCCTATATGTATACAGAGAATTACCATATGTCATATAAAAGTTAGCCTCCTAAATGCTTGAAGAGAGTAAGGAAGAACATTTTGTTGAAATAATCTACTGTTCTCTAAAACCTTGTTTCTAGAATTTTTCCTAATGTCACTCATTTTATCCCTTTAGCCAAAAAAAAAAAAAAAGACAAAAGTCTCGGGTCTCTTTGCTGTCTTTATATTTCCTTCTGAAGAGTAACAATAAAACTGTATCTTGAAGAGCATGCCTATCAAAGAGACTAGTAGATGATCATTTGATGGCTGTTTAATGTCACTGATTGACTTTTTAGTCCTCAATTGCATTGCTCTGATTAGTCTAATTAAATATAAGATTGCCTATAACCTCAGACTTTTCTTCTTTCTATACTTAGACCTAGTTAGGTCAGATCATCCTTCGTTACCTTCAGAGTAAAGGTTAACTATCACGTGACCAAATAAGAGAGAAATGTAGTCTTGACATATCAATTTAAATTTGAAAGGTAGAGCTCTCAGTTTTAAGGTGATTAAATGTATACCACAATTTTTAATGCCAACTATAACATTTTAGGCTCTCATTTGACTTCTGAAAACTGGGAATCAGAAACACATTTACCTTGCACACCAGCCAGGACAAAGATAGACACACCAAGAGTTTACAGTTCCTGTAGATAAAATTTATTTTTTTAATAAATTCTGCCTCTAATAATAAGGTTGGCATTTGACCAGTTCATTGAGACTTAGTCCTTTATTACCCTCTGAAATTGGTACTATAAAATGAATTTAAGAAAACCCTGAAATATGGCACCTTCAATAGCCCAGAGGACTCTGCTACTTTCTAAATCTGATAAACAAAGTAAATATAGAAGAAAAATACATGTGCTCCTTGACATCACATTTATATACTAGCTTATTTATGAAATTTTTCTTTATTGGTCCTTTGAATGTAAGAAAATAAGAAACCTAAATGCTTTTAAAATGGATGAGAGTATTTATTCACCAAGAAAATACACATGAAAGTTTATCAATATTTACTTTTGGTTTTTATTCTTTCATTGTTCCTCAATTTTTCTTTTACTTCCTATCTAATCTTTAACAACTTAAAAAAAATGCTACATTACACCATCCTAAGCATCCTGTTTCCTACTTAGCGACTGCTGGGCTTGGGTGGATATCTTTATTGAGTTGTCAGGACGATGCAGGTTCTGAGCCCTCAGCACACCAAAGTCAATATGCAGTAATGAATCTGGGTCCCTGCCAAATATGGCCTGCCATGGCGAAGTTCCATCCCTATATTTTAAATCATGCTGGAGTTTCTTGTGTTTCACTTTTCCTTGGATTTTGTTTCATTAAACAACTTGAGAGAAGTAGTTTACACTTTAAACCTCTGCATGAAAGTCACTGCTCAATCAGTGAGTTTACAGTTTAAAATGACACAATGATTGATGTATAGGAACCAGAAAGAAATTTCAGAATGAACTCCTTTTTATTTTACTGAAGCCAATGGCCCCCCCTGCCCTGCTCCCAACAGCGCATACTTCTGGCATTTTAACATGTCATTAGCTGAACCAGATAGATTTTAATCCCTAATAAAATAATTCTCCTAAACCTGAGCTTATTTATTTCTCTTAATGCTTTGCTATGAGAAAAGGCAAATAGTCATGGTAACTGGGTCACAGTGCTTTAATATTATAACTTCTAGTATCTTTTCTCAGTAATTTTAAAATCACAGAGAGGCACAGTTTCCCAGCAGACAGCCAAGGGAAATCAAAGAACTAAATTTATTCCAAGCACAGATTCAATAGGTCAATGTCCATATGCAAATTTGTGTTTTGCATTTTATATTATTTTCTTCAACTTGTTTCAGTGTCTCCCAAGAATGGAAAATATATTTTCCATGCTCTAGTTGGAATTTATTCCTCCATATTTGGACAGATACTAGAGGTAAAATATTTGGTTTCCAAGGATAGAGGCCCATGGAGAAAAATTAGATGTTACTAAAATTTGCCTGCATTTTTGGACATCCTGTATGATCCATCTCTTACTTGCCTCCTGTTCCAAATGTCTGTGCATGCACACAGAAAATAAGAGTGGTTTTCATGATCTTTTCTTAGTGAAATGCTGGGCAATCTTTGTCTTATGAACTTAGGAAAGGCATTCTCCTTCTGTCTGTGCACCTTTTTCTACTTGGTGTGAAAGAAAAACTCTAGTTTCATGGTAAATACCTACATGGACCTGAGATTTAAAAGCCTTGGACACCCCTGGTGGTCCAGTGGTTAAGACTCCATGCTTACAATATAGGGGCTATGGGTTTGATCCCTGTTTAGGGAAATTCTGCATGCCTTGTGGCATGGCCCAAAGAGACATGAAAAAAAAAAAAACCCACAAAAACAAAACTTTCCCTGGTGGTCCAGTGTGCAGTGGTTAAGAATCCACCTGTCAGTGCAGGGGATACAGGTTCAGCCCCTGGTTTGGTAAGATCCCACATGCTTCAGGGCAACTGAGCCCATGCACCACAACTACCAAAGCCCGCTCGCCTCAGAGCCTGTGCTCCCCGACAAGAGAAGCCACAGCAAGGAGTAACCCATGCACCACAGCTAGAGGGTAGGCCCTACCGGCTGTGCCTAGAGGAAGCGCTCCTGTAGCACCAAAGACCCAGTGTAGCCAAAAAGAAATAAATAAAAGTTAAAAGAAAATAAAAGCTTTGATTTACTGTATAGGCCGGAACAAACCATGATAAGCAATAAATTATTTTTATATAAATTCTTGGGAATAGTTCATTCTATTTGTTATTGTTGGTTAGTTGTTAAGTTGTGTCCGACTCTTTGTGACCCTATGGACTGTGGCCCACCAGGCTCCTCTGTCCATGGGATTCCCCAGGCAAGAATACTGGAGTGGGTTGCCATTTCCTCCTCCAGGGGATTTCCCCAACCCATGGATTGAGTCCATATTTCCTGCATTGCAGGTGGATTTTTACTGCTTAGTGGAGATGTAATTTATATCATTCTTTTCTCCTGATACTATTAATGGTTTATAAATCTATCTGAGATTAATAAAACAAGGATTAACTTTAGCCTTGCTCTTGCCTGATCTGTTGCAGATTCTCAATTTGGGGGATAAAAATGAGTGAAATTTACTATATGTGTGAGACTTTTTCTAAAACTTTCTTTGGCTCTCATTTTAACAGATGTGGAATTAAGTGATGAATAGCTGGAGAAACTGAGAGGCAGTAGCTACTATTTCTCCACTTTTAGTACAAGGTTCCCAAATGACTTAAGTTGGGATATCTTTTCTTTGATTCTAATACCTAAACATAAATCTGATATATTTGCTTGAGTAGAACTTCTAAATGTGAATATCTGACAAACTTGATTCTATCCTAGTAATTTTTATTATCTGTAGATTATGAAGCATTTGTATATAAATGTCCTGTCGAAAGCTTTGGATCTTAACAAAACAAGCACTTGCTTTGACGTGCCTGCCTGGGCCCTTCTTCCACTCATCTGTACTTAAACTGAAACCAAACTCAATTCCTTTCAATCCCCAAAGGCTCCATTATATCTCACGCCTCTCCATGTGCACATATGCTGTTCTCTGGGCCCTATACATCTTTCTTCTAGTCTTAATCTAGTGAATCCTGGCTCGCTCTTTCCAAGCTGCTTCAGTCATGTCTGACTGTTTTTGTCCCCATGGATTGTACCCTGGTGGGCTTCTCTGCCCAAGGGATTCTCCAGGCAAGAACCCTGTCGTGGGTTGCTATACCCTGAGGGATCGAACCTGTATCACCCCTAGTACCACATGCTGCTTCCTCTAGGAAGCACTCTTGCCAACACTTCTTTATATAACACTTGAGGTTAACCCATTCATAACATTCACTCCACTCCCCTGAGTACTTTACATCCTCCCTAGGCTCGTTTCTCGAAGAGCAAGGACTGACTATAATAGTACTAATTAAAACCATGCCTGTCACTCAGCTGTGCTCAAATACGTGTGTTGAGTAAATATAGGGAGGACTAGATAGTAAATGGAGAGGATGATGGCATCCCTCTCCAGTACTCTTGCTTGGAAAATCCCATGGACGGAAGAGCCTGGTAGGCTCCAGTCCATGGGGTCACGAAGAGTCGGACACTGAGCGACTCTACTTTCACTTTTCACTTTCATGCACTGGAGAAGGAAATGGCAACCCACTCCAGTGTTCTTGCCTGGAGAATCCTAGGGACGGGAGAGCCTGGTGGGCTACTGTCTATGGGTTCGCACAGAGTTGGACACGACTGAAGTGACTTAGCAGCAGCAGCAGCAGCAGCAGATAGTAAAAGTATCATCTTTTCTTTGTTTAACGCTTATTCCATTTCACAGTACTGTATTGGTTCTGCCATACATTGACATGAATCAGCCACAGGTGTAGACGATCTCCCCATGTTAAAGCCCCCTCCCACCTCCCTTCCCTGCCCATTCCCCCGGTTCATCCCATACACCGGCCCCAAGCATCCTGTATCCTGTATTGAACATAGACTGGTGCTTCATCTCCCATATGATTGTATACATGTTTCGTTGTCCTTCTCCCAGATCTTCCCACCCTCTCCCTCTCCCTCTGAAGCCAAAAGTCCGTTCTATACCTCTGTGTCTCTTATATTGTCTCACTTTCGGGGTCATCATTACTGTCTTCTAAATTCCATATATATGTGTCAGTATACTGTATTGGTGTTTTTCTTTCTGGCTTACTTCACTCTGTATAATCGGCTCCAGTTTCATCCATCTCATTAGAACTGCGTCAAACTTATTCTTTTTGAGGGCTGAGTAATACACCAGAAAAGAGAACCCTCTTACACTGTTGGTGGGAATGCAAACTAGTACAGCCATTATGGAAAACAGTGTGGAGATTCCTGAAAGAATTGCAAATAGAACTGCCTTACGACCCAGCAATCCCACTGCTGGGCATACACACCGAGGAAACTTGAATTGAAAGAGACACGCGTACCCCAATGTTCACTGCAGCACTGTTTATAATCGCCAGGACATGGAAACAACCCAGATGTCCATCAGCAGATGAATGGATAAGAAAGCTGTGGTACATATACACAATGGAGTATTACTCAGCCCTCATCTTTTCTTTGATGTGCTTTCTGCACATGACTTCCCCATTTCAGTTCATTTCAATGCACTGGAAATAGAAGCTTGAAATTTGCTCAAATCCTTTGTTTTCTTTGGGACTTTTCTACCTACTCTGCCTGAACAGTTATTTATTCATTCAACCAATATTTTTGAGTTTTATTTGTGTACAAGTCATTTGTCAATGTTGTGGAAAAAAAACTCCAAGGGAAATCATACTTGAGTGTTGCCCTTCAAAAGTTTACAGTCTAATAGAAAAGGAAAGACTGGCATAAAGAACACTATCATTGAAATAGAGTGTCATGCAAGAGAAATGATGTAGTTAGTTGGAGAGATAAGGCAGGTCTTCCTAAACATGAACAAGGTCCTAAAGCACGTTTAGGGTCTGGACATTATGGCATACAGAGAAAAGACATTGCAAACAATGATATAATGTTTGCAAAGAAGAAAGAGGAAAATAGAGAGCACATAAACACAGACAACACAGCTTCCCTGATGGTTCAGATGGTAAAGAATCCACCTATAATGCAGGAGACCCAAGTTCAACCCCTGAGTCAGGAAGATCCCCTGGAGCAGGGCATAGCAATCCACTCCAGTATTCTTATCTGGAGAATTCCATGGACAGAGGAGCCTGGCAGGCTACAAAGAGCCTGGCAGGTCACAAACAGTTGGACATGACTGAGTTAATAACACTTAAAATACAGACAAAAGCTTAGTTGGGGCTCCAGGTTTATGAATGAGAACAATGTTGTAATATGCTGAGGGGAGCCTGGGTTTAGATACTGGAGATCCTTCAGTGCTAAGCTACAAAGTTAGGTTTTTGGTTGACAAAGGGGACAACTGAAGCTTATGAGCAGAGCTATAAATCTCTCATTGTCTGGCTTCATCTTTCTATATAATATTTCTGTATCTTACTTTTTCCCTACAAAGCCTCACAAAATACTTATTTTGTTCCTTTCCTTATTATTTTGTGACATAGTCATTGATTCCTCTAAAAGCCCTACTTAAAGGCTGCTGGAAAGGTCATTGTCAAACCATTTCCCCCTATCCTCATTAAGCTTTATTACTCACATCAGGTTAAAACAATCTGAATAATTAGCATATTTTGCAGTTTCTTACTAGCATCCGTCCAATTCTAATTTGCCTGCTACACGTTTTCCTGGTCCTTATGAGAACTTTGACTCCAACTTTGCCATTTCTGGAGTTATTTCCTAGTCTTATATACCTCTGTGTTGCCTGTCTTTTGAAACACAACTTGTGGCCAAGCTTCTCTGAACATCTTGGATTATGGAAAAAGCATATTAAATGGAAGCTGTTAATCTCACGTGCATGATGCTATATATTGTAATAATAAACCTTGTCTGTATAGCTGATAGTAGTAGTAGGTATTTAATAAGTGTTTGGTGAATAAATGAATGGAATGACTGTTGATTCATGTTGGAATACATGCTTCTTAGGAATAAGAATTAGTTATTCTATTCTAGACTCTCCTACACTCTCACTGGTACAGACAACTCAATAAAAGCTAATTAAATGAATGTAATTAATCCTTTCAGAAAAAGGAAAAATCCCAAAGAGGTACAAAAGAGAATAAATTTTCTCACCTTCAAATACACAGAGCTTCATATATGGTATTTAAGATAATACAGAAACATACTCTTTAAAAAATATAGCCATTACTGATTTTTTTTAGGCCCAACTCAAAGGCTTCATATCTTTGAACTAAACAAGAGTTCTGGGTTTTTATGGATTGCACAAACAAACAGAAGCTGGATGTGGTTAGAGTTATCCGTGCCTAATATTTTAATTCCATTGTTCAATAATTCCCACTCCTTTGCATTACTTTTGCTTTATTATACTCTTATAATACTCTCAAATATATCTATAAAACTTTACAACCCTTTTCCAATGGCATATGGTATGTGTTCTGAAGAGAAACATGTTTATGAGCTGAAAGATGGGAAGAAAATGTAAAGTGCTCTTACGGGACTTGGGGAGGGAATGCTGCCTGCTTGCGTGGCAGGAACATTGCAATATATCAGACTCCTGCAACCTGAATCAGAGCTCGTCTGTTTCTGCAATGAACAGAAGTCTGGGAATGTACTATGCTAACTTTGATGCCTTTACAGTTGCCTTGTTTTGGTTTTATTGTTGTTGTTGTTTTTCCTGCTGGAGAAAGAAGTCAATAGTTCCTGGAACGATATTTTAATTTCATAAGCTACAGAATACTATCTATCAGGAAGAGGAGACATTTAGCACGTGGATAGAGGTACGAAACCAAATACAATTTCACTGTCCTCTCCCACCAGAGCCCATCCGGATTTTGGCAGGCCACAGGTAGTTCCTTGGTGAACCTGTCATTCTGTAATCATTCTTGTAAGCCTACAGAAGGTTCTGAAAGAGCCTCCTGTGTTCTTAAAACTCTTCACTTGTTGAGCTCTAGATTCAAATTTTTAGCTTCTTCTATATAATAAATCGCTTCAGTTGTGTCCAACCCTGTGTGACCCCATGGACTGTAGTCTACCAGGCTCCTCTCTCCGTGGGATTCTCCAGGCAAGTATACTGGAACGGGTTGCCATGCCCTTCTCTAGGGGGTCTTTGCCACCCAGGGATTTAACCCACCTCTCTTACATCTCCATCCTGCATTGGCAGGTGGATTCTTTACCACTAGCACAACCTGGGAAGCCTATATAGCGTTCTTGTCTTCCTCTTCACAATCATGTATCTAATCATGGAGACACAGAGTCTGAAATCTTAGCACAGTCTCTAACTTCTCATTTTGCTTTCTAGTTGATCAACAAGTACAGCTCATTTATCCTCTCAGTTCTCTCCTATCCACTTCTCCCCTCTATCTTCTCTGCACTTCCCTAGTATCAGTTCTTGACCTTATCGTGTGTGTGTGTGCACGCGTGTACACACATGTGCACACTCAGTTGCTCAGTCGTGTCCAACTCTTTGCAGTCCCATGGACTATAGCCTGCCTGGCTCCTCTGTCCATTGGGATTCTCCAGGTAGGAACACTGGAGCAGGTTGCCATTTCCAACTCCAGGGGAATCTTCCCATCCCGGGGATCGAACCTGCATCTCTTGTGTCTCCTGCATTGGTAGGCGGATTCTTTATCACTAACACCACCTGGGAAGCCTTATCTCCCATGGCCTACTTCAATCATATCTTAATCAATAGGACTCTAGCTTTACCCACTCAAATAACCCTTCAACATGCCACCCATAGGACCTGCCTGGCTCCTCTGTCCATTGGGATTCTCCAGGTAGGAACACTGGAGCAGGTTGCCATTTCCAACTCCAGGGGAATCTTCCCATCCCGGGGATCGAACCTGCATCTCTTGTGTCTCCTGCATTGGTAGGCGGATTCTTTATCACTAACACCACCTGGGAAGCCTTATCTCCCATGGCCTACTTCAATCATATCTTAATCAATAGGACTCTAGCTTTACCCACTCAAATAACCCTTCAACATGCCACCCATAGGATGACTATTCCTTTAAGAAATCCTTATAACAGCAGCACCGAATGTATTCAGGTTCTTCTGCACATTCTGTTCAACCTTAAACTTGAAACTTGAACTTCTTTATTCTGTGAAATATGGATCCTCTGTGAAACTGTGGTTCAAAAGATTCTTGTAGTATTCCTGGATTTCTCCAATTAGAAATAGTGTCACAATTAGTTGCTAGGCAGCTTAGAGTCTTAGTCTCTACATTCTTTTATTAGCAAACATAAGGCCACTCACAGACCCTTGCCTAATAACTCCATTCTTTTTCCATTTTATTTTCCACACTTTAATTTCTATCTTCTGAGTTTTTCTTAACATCTATCTATTAATTGTTTATCACCTACTTATCCAGTTATTACCTATTGAAATCACTGTAATAAGTTTTAAAATATAGAGTCGAGGAAACTATGTTAGTGAGTTTAACTTCATACAAAGTACATAAGCTGCCACTTTATATACAGAAGGTACTCAAAGGTTTTGTAATAGAGCCCAAAGAATTTTGAAGCATGAAAAAATTCCACAGAAAAAGATTACAAGTAAGATGTAACCGGTCACTAGAAGGAAGACAAACACAATAATATGGTATTCATCCTTATCGGCTTTCATGTGTTTATAGTGAGTCAGACTTCATCATTTTTACATGAAAGGGTGAGGCAAAATATGCAGTATTTTCTCCCTACTAATCCCACAAAGAGGATCTGAAAGAGAATGTTACTCTTCACATATGTAATAATACTCAGGCACCACCATATTCACTAACTCTGTTAAACAGCAATCATAAAAACCAGTCATCAATATCTCTCTAACCTCCACCTGAGAAATGTTAGTGTTATGGGAAGTGCACAAAAGAAGGACAAGGAGCATAGATGGTTGATCCCTGATCTATGTCAGAGCAAGACAACTGAAAGCCCCTGAGAAGGTCAAGAGCAGTGGAAGCTGAAGAGACAGCTATTTGTGTTTGTGTGTGTGTGAATGTTCATAGGATCTGAAGAAACTTGAGTTCACATGCCAGTCGTCATGACATGACTGTGTATGAGTCAATACAGAGGTGAAATCAAGATGTCCCTCCTGAGAAGTTCAAAGTATAGTCTCCTAAAGAATTAGGCCTCAACAAGTCAAGATCCAGTCATAATGGGAAAGAAATCCACCTTTCATATTATGTTCAGTTGGACTAGCAATGAAGAAAGATCGTTAAAAACTAAATGATTATAGTTTCTAGGGTTACTTTAATGTATTTTTTCTTATATTACAAAACTTTTCATTCATTTATTTACTTTGGCTTGTTAGCTAAGGTGTCTATAATTTGAAATACATTTGAAAAGATTTCTGTGACCTTACAATTACCACACTGTTAAGAGTGAACACAACTAAAATTGGGAGGAATGTGAGAAAGAAGCCCAGAGTGGTGGGAGGGGAACAATAAAAACCTGTTTTTAAAGATGTTTTTAAAGATACACACAAATAATGTAATTCCTTCATTATGTTCATCAGACTTTCTTACATCTCAGCATTCTTTAGTTCAATCAGTTAAATCTCTGCTAATGCTTTCATCAAAAGGAACATCATGATTGAGGTTAACACTTCAGTGCAAGAGCTGTTACTAATAATAAAAGTATAGAGTGCTAAGAACTTTTTCCCTTTAGTGATATAGAAAATGGTCCTACAGATAAACTACTATATCATTTCACTAATATATTTAACATCCATTACTTGACTATAGAATAGTTTACTAGGATAGAAACTCAATAAGATGCAGGAAATCCTTACAGCATAAGAAATATGCATGAAACATCTTGTTTCTATATTTTTCAATTATAAAGGTAAAATAATACTATAGAAAAAAACCGACATGGAGAAAAGTAAAACACATACACACAAAATTAATGCTCTAAAATTCTTATCATTCTTATGGGTCCTTCTTTCATCTTTTTCATGTGCAGGTCATCATGATGTAAATTGACTGAGAATATATTTACTCATTTTGCATTTTATCATGTGGAGTGTGCCAGAACACTGCTTAGAAACTGAAATATTTTATTCAATGATATACCATGATTTAATCAATTTTCTGTATTGCTTCCAAGATTTTATATGAAATAATGGTGAAATGAACTTGTGTGCAGATTAAAAAAAATGTATTTGGGAATATTTCCTTAGAATTAATTAAAAGGGTTTCTCAGGTGGCGCAATAGTAGAGAATCTGCCTGCCAATGCAGAAGATGCAAGAGATGTAGGTTCAATCCCTGGGTTGGGAAGATCTCCAGAGTAGGAAATGGCAACCCACTCCAGTGTTCTTGCCTGGAAAATTCCATAGACAGAGGAGCCTGTCAGAGGCTACAGTTCATGGGATCACAGAATGTCCACACACGACTGAGCATGCACATGCACAGAGAGATTACAGGATTTCTTTTCCAAAGAGTTGAAACAACTAATATTTCCAAAGTGATCGATTTTTATGATATCACCAGTTACATACTGATATACTTGATATTGTATGTATACTTAATATACATAAATGTGATTTTTCTGCTGCCTATTTGTTACATGATATAAAAATTATATCTATTTTCCTTCAATTAAAAAAAAACTAGTGGGTTTAAAGATCTTTTATGTGTTCTTTATTAGTTGTACTTTTGTTCATGAATTTGATTATAGAGTTATCATGGTGTATTTTTTAAAATTTTAATTTAACCTTAAAAACATTAAAAGCATTAACTCTGCCATGCTTATATACTCTCCCTAAATCTATTGCTGAAGTTTGAAAAATATTCAGTTTTAATTTCTACCTAATATATAAAACTTTACATAGTTTTGGAGGAAAAGGGGAAATTGTGTTAACAAAGGTTTTCTAGAAAAGGTTATCATTTGGCTAAATCTTAAAATATAAGTAGATGTTCACTACTTAAATTTTTCACTTTGACATTAAGTTTTAGAAGTTGGTGGTTGCTGATTTAGCAGTGAATTTTTACTACATACTTTTAGAAGGTTCTGCCCAGATCTGCTGGGACAAGCTGAATGTTTCTTTTTCAGAGAAGTCTTAGGCCTTCTCATGATTGAAGTATGTCAGTACTGCCTTTGACATGTGCCTTCTCTCAGTGGGACTAGTACTGAAGAGTAACCCAGTGTTGAGAGTATAAATGGTAAAAATCTAACAGAATAATTTACACAAAGGTGAATAGTAGCTAGTGGGTTACTTCTTATACGCAGGATCTCATGTATATTTTTTATTTAAAAAGTGTCTCAGAAATAATTGATATTAAAGAAAAATCTTCCTAAAGGGCAGCTTAATCCACCATTTTTCTAGGTTTCTCTAAAGTATCAAGTTTGGCCACCATGAAGCAATAATCCTCGAGTTTATTAGCTCAGCTCTGCATATAGATACTTTCACTGAGCTGACTTGGCTAGGGTCAGCGGTAAAGAATCTGCCTGCAATGCAGGAGATGCAGCAGATACAGGCTCAATCCCTGGGTCAGGAAGATCCCATCAAGAAAGGAACGGCAATCCATTTCTGTATTCTTGCCTGGAGAATCCCATGGACAGAGGAGCCTGGAGGATACATTCCATGGGGTCTCAAAGAGTTGGGCATGACTGAGTGACTAATACTTTCACTTTAGCTTCTACCAAGAATTGATGTAGTTAATTGAAAGCCATTTTTGTGTCTTTCACAAAATAGCAGCTCTAGGTATTGTACATTATACTAAAGAATGTTTCTTAAATATGGATCCATGTAACAAAATTTCCCAGTATTAAGTGCCTGCCAAGAACAAAATGTTGTCTCTTAAGACAAACCTAGTCATCCTCTTTTATTAGACAATAAGTACCGCAAAGCCAACTGCTACTATTAACTTCAGAGCTAAACTTGGTGTTCTGTTTTAGTCATAGAGCTTATCTTTGATTTCTGATACAAGTACTTTTTACTTCCTAAGTGATTCCTGATCACTCTTAACTTTAAAAAAAATTGTATTGTCTCAAATAATTTAAATCTGTAAACTGCTTTAAAAACCATGTTGTTGTGTTGTTAGTTGCTAAGTCGCGTCTGACTCTTTTGTGACCCTATGGACTACAGCCTGCAGGCTCCTCTGTCCATGGGATTTTCCAGGCAAGAATACTGTAGGGGGTGGTCATTTCCTTCTCCAAGGGATCTGCCTCACCCAGGGACTGAAGCAGAGTCTTCTTCTTGATAGGCAGATTCCTTACCACTGAGCCACCAGATAAGCCCATTTGGGCTTTAATAAATGGAAAAAGAAAAATTTAAAAGACAGTGGTAATTTTTTTCTTTCTAAGTAAATTTCAGGGTCCTACAGCAGGATGTTTTTGTTTTATACCTTCTATATCATTCATTTTTAGGTAGTCAATAAATAACTTGACTGATTGACAGCTGTCTTTTAAAAAAGGATGTCTAGAGAGGATTTTTACTAATGAATTTTCATTAAAAAATGACAGGTAAATAGGAGAAATATTAAACTGAGAGAGACTTTCTGTTATTTTCAAATTCCTCCACAATGGACTATGGTTATTTTCTATATGTAAGAGAGAGTATATCCAGGATTACCATTCTTTAAGCTGGAAAGGATTTCGATAGAGTCCAATTCCTTCATTTCAGAGATTAGGAAACCAAGGCCCAAAGAGCTTATATCATTTGCAAAGGTAGCATGCTAAGTCATTAGAAAGTCAAAACTAGAACTGAGGCATCTCATTTTCCAATCGAGTCAGCTGAGGCCAGTTCATTTATTTACTTTCTGTGTCTACACAGTAAAAATGAATTGCATTAAGGTGTGAAATCAAGCATGACCCTAATTAGAATCTCTATTCATAACCTCTAAGCTTTAACAGTGCTAGGAATCATGACATAAATAACAAAATCTAGAGTGCTCATTGTGCCAGACCCTGTGTTAAACATGTTTCATTATTTCCTACAATCTTCACAATAACTTCTGATGTAAGCATTGCCATTATTCCCATTTTATGGATGAGAAAATGAGCAGCAGATCCCATGCTTAGTACCAAGATTTAGCTGAGCTTTCATTTACCCCAAGCAGAGAAGGCAATGGCAACCCACTCCAGTACTCTTGCCTGGAAAATCCCATGGACGGAGGAGCCTGGTGGGCTGCAGTCCATGGGGTCGCGCAGAGTCGGACATGACTGAAGCGACTTAGCAGCAGCAGCAGCATTTACCCCAAGTACTGCCTCACAGATCCATTACAGTAAATCCATTGCTTTCTTTTTTAGATGCACAGAGATTTCACCAGGCCAGATTGAGCCACCGTAATATTCCTCTGATAGAATTCTTACTTCCTACCCACTTAGGCCTTTCCCTGGGAAACTTCCCGCCATCAGAACAGAAATTTATACTCAGCACTTGATGACTGAAGTCATAAACCGTGCTGGAACCCAAGAAAACACCAAGTATTTGGATAAGTCAAGCAGGAATAGTCTGAATTCTACCCAAATTATGTGAAAAGAATGTGCTACATTTAAGGAGGACCTTGGAAGAATGTAGAAATCAAATTTGTAAAGAAAAGGAAGGAATCTAAGCTGAAAGCAACTGGCTCCTTTCTTTGTTTATGTCATCTATATGCAGGTCAGGAAGCAACAGTTAGAACTGGACATGGAACAACAGACTGGTTCCAAATAGGAAAAGGAGCCTGTCAAGTCTGTATATGGTCACCCTGCTTATTTAACTTATATGCAGAGTACATCATGAGAAATACTGGGCTGGAAGAAGCACAAGCTAGAATCAAGATTGCCAGGAGAAATATCAATAACCTCAGATATGCAGATGACACCACCCTTATGGCAGAAAGTGAAGAGGAACTAAAACGCCTCTTGATGAAAGTGAAAGTGGAGAGTGAAAAAGTTGGCTTAAAGCTCAACATTCAGAAAATGAAGATCATGGCATCTGGTCCCATCACTTCATGGGAAATAGACGGCGAAACCGTGGAAACAGTGTCAGACTTCATTTTTGGGGGGCTCCAAAATCACTGCAAGTAGTGACTGCAGCCATGAAATTAAAAGACGCTTATTCCTTGGAAGAAAAGTTATGACCAACCTAGATAGCATACTCAAAAGCAGAGACATTACTTTGCCAACAAATGTCCGTCTAGTCAAGGCTATGGTTTTTCCAGTGGTCATGTATGGATGTGAGAGTTGGACTGTGAAGAAAGTTGAGGGCCGAAGAATTTATGCTTTTGAACTGTGGTTCAAAGAGAAAAGACTCTTGAGAGTCCCTTGGACTGCAAGGAGATCCAACCAGTCCATTCTGAGGGAGATCAGCCCTGGGATTTCTTTGGAAGGAATGATGCTAAAACTAAAACTCCAGTATTTTGGCCACCTCATGTGAAGAATTGACTCATTGGAAAAGACTGATGCTGGTAGGGATTAGGGCCAGGAGAAGAAAGGGATGACAGAGGATGAGATGGCTGGATGGCATCACTGACTCGTTGGACATGAGTGTGAGTGAACTCCAGGAGATGGTGATGGACAGGGAGGCCTGGTGTGCTGCTATTCATGGGGTCACAGGGAGTGGACACAACTGGGTGACTGAACTGAATTGAACACCAGAAAAGAGTTCACTAGGTTGTCTCAGAATAGAAAGAATAAAATGGACAATAAACACTATAATATTTTAAAGTGATGCAAATCAAAGAAAGTCTCAGTTAACAAATCTCTCCTTTCCATAATTATAATATTTTCCAAAGGTGATTTGCCTGTTAAATTTTCTCATGAAGCCTAAGGAATCATGTGGCAAATGCCAATGAAACGGTTTACTTTGAAGCATGTTAATTGTTCAGCTGTTGGCACCACAGCACTGTGTAGTGTTTGGAGGTCTTTTGTAGCTGTGGAATAGTGGATCATTTAAAAATGCTAAGATCATGCTGTCTTCCCAGAGCTGACTATGCTGGATGCCAGCCTCAGTGACACATGTCCCACCTAATACCATGCCATACAACCCCATAACGTTTTCAACAAATTTAAACATCTGCCTTGGAGAGACAGAACATATTACTATTGATTTAGCTTGGTGTTTAATGTGGTTGTTAAATTTTAAATTGCTGTACAATGACAAATACTTTGGGTAGTAATGTAATTCTTCCAGGTTTATCATCTCTCTTGAAGCTAAGCTATTCAGTACTTTGTGTAGCGTTAAATTCCAGATAGAGGAAGAGTTTTTCTTACAAATTTAAACATCTGCCTTGGAGAGACAGAACATATTACTATTGATTTAGCTTGGTGTTTAATGTGGTTGTTAAATTTTAAATTGCTGTACAATGACAAATACTTTGGGTAGTAATGTAATTCTTCCAGGTTTATCATCTCTCTTGAAGCTAAGCTATTCAGTACTTTGTGTAGCATTAAATTCCAGATAGAGGAAGAGTTTTTCTTACTTTCTTTCTTTTTTAAATACACAAACACCTAATAGGACTTTTCAGTAAGCTTTCTCATTATGGTTTTAACAGGAAAAGACAATTGCCCTCATTGTGTGCCTCTGAGGACATTCTGCCAGCTCCGTATCTCCATCAGTTTTTCCATAATATGCTCTTGGCACACTTACTTTGGTATGGCGGTTTGAGAGCACTGCTTTTCTTTAAAAAAAAATTCTTGTCACCAAATGTGATGTTTTCAGCACTGAAGATATACTGCAAGTGGGGATACATACTGAGACTGCAACGGAGAACACATAGGATCACCTACCTCTTTATAAAATGAGCTTTTAGGAAGTTACTTCATCTTGGACATATGTCTGGCTCTTCTACACAAGTTTTTAAAGGGTTAATCGTTACTGTGCCAGGCAGCACTGCTTTCATTCCCACTGCCTACAGGCAGAGTGGTCTCGGTGGGCAAACACCTTAAGGTGACGTAACACCTAGTTTTGCCTTTCCCACAGAGAGACTGATGGCTTCACCGACTACACATGCCTGATCCAAGATGTTAGGATACTCTCAGATCGGCAGTGGAGCTCTCAAAGGATTTTTTCAGTATCCACCAACCACGTTCCAGTCTGGATGAAGGATGTTAGCTAGGTATGGGGCTAAGCACAGATAGAACCTGGGTATTCAAACTGACCCTACTGGTGGATGTTGGCTGCACACTGAATGTGGCCTGGCTGAAACCTGTTCCTATGTGAAGTGTGGCACATGGAAAGTGGGACAGATGGTGGGGTCAGTAATAAGGAACTTGTTTGTTGTTGCCGAGTGGAGGCCATTTCTTCTGCCAGCATGACTCCACAGATTTATCCTGGCATTGCTGACCAAGGGGAGACAAACAACGTTGTTCAACAAGCATTCTGAAAGATAGCATATGGCCTGGACTAAATCTCTGGAGTATACCAGGACGTGTTGTGTTGTGTTACACTGTGGTAGTATTGCTCCTAAGCAGTAGGGGGCATGATGAGTTTATCCAGTTAGAAGCATAAATAGAAGTGACTGAAAACAGCAGCAAATATAATCTCATGTGCTTGTGAGCTATTGTGTGGTATGTTGCTTCTAAGATTAATTGCTTAATAAACTGCATTACTTTTATTCTTTCTCATTTACTACCAGAAAATATACATATGGGTTGGGTTTTAGGGTGACAAAGTGTTGAGAATGTTTGTTGATTATATATATATATACACATAAGATATATATATATATATATATAATATGTGTATATATGTGTGTATATATCTATCTATACTTGAACTAATAAGAGGGAAGTATTAATGATGTTAGTCTAGAAGCTTAGTTAATTGGGAGTCTCTAAGGGAGTCACTCAAGTTGGTGTCTGCTAATTAAGGCAATGCATTTTCCAGGGATTTAAAAAACCGAGAGCCCATCTGACTTTATGACCACTGGTGGGTTATTATGCAGGAGCAGTGACTAGCTTTCACTGATCCTACTCACATGGCTGACTTAGTTAGACACATTTTACTTTCACCAAAACACTCATGGACAGTAATACAGTAACATTAGTCATGAATAAAACACCAAGGTCATTCCACTTCCACTTTTTCTTAAGAAATCTGGAAACTGTCATTTAGTCTGATCTTTTTGAAAAAAAGAAAGAAAGAAAGAAATCTGCCACAACTGCATACTTCTTCTGAAACTTTGTGGATTCATGAATCTTGTTTAGCCTGAGATAACTCCTAATTAGGAATCCTGAAATTCCATTGGTCCTGTTCTGATCCATGCTAGCTTTGGTTCACTAGTGCTGCACAAGTCCTGGTGCCTCAGATACTTCTTCCTCATTTCTGATGTTACAGCAATCAACTGATTAAGTAAGTGGGATTTTTAGAAGGCTGCAAAGTACTTTTCATTCTACTGGGAACAAGTTATTAAAATAAAAATGATTATTATTAAAGTGGTTTCATAAGGTGAATCAAAGAAAAGTCAAAACATTGTGAAAAACCCAATAATACAACTTCCATATATGCAACAGAACAATAAAATAGCACCAAATCCAAAGACTGAGTTATATTTGTGGATTTGAAAAATCTTGGACTTCCAGTATTTAAAACTTATTCCCCTAGAATTTGGGTTTAACCTTAACATCTGAAAATGAGTGACCAGAAGAACTCTGGGATCTGCCCAGGGTTTTATCCAAAAGCAAAAAGAGAACCCACTGGGTTTGAGAGAGAATAGAGATGTTCCCGGTTTGTCATGAAATTGCAGCTCATTCACTTAACTGTAGTATCAGTTTTTCTAATACTCAAGTAATTTAGTTTTGTGTTATATTACAAATATGAACATGGGGCTTCCCAGGTGGGTAGGGGCAAAGAATCTGCCTGCCAATATAGGAGATGCAAAAGCTATGGATTCAATCTCTGGGTCGTGAAGATCCCTTAGAAGACATGGCAGCCTGCTCCAGTTGCTGCTGCTGCTGCTAAGTCACTTCAGTACTGTCTGACCTTGTGCGACCCCATAGACTGCAGTCCACCATAGTCCTCTGTCCCTGGGATTCTCCAGGCAAGAACACTGGAGTGGGTTGCCATTTCCTTCTCCAATGCATGAGAGTGAAACATGAAAGTGAAGTCGCTTAGTCGTGTCTGACTCTTCGCGACTCCATGGACTGCAGCCCACCAGGCTCCTCTGTCTATGGGATTTTCCAGGCAAGAGTATTGGTGCCATTTCCTCCTGCCCTGCTCCAGTATTGCCTGGGAAATCCCATGGACAGAGGAGCCTGGTGGGCTACAATCCATGGTATTGCAAAAGTCAGACATGACTGAGCAACTATGCATGTGTCCACAAATCTAAATATTGGTGTGAGCCGAGAGTGGGCCTTTAGTCATGTAGGTTTGCAAACACATGGAGGACAAGGAAGGCTCTCTTCTGAGTACACATGACATACAAATTTTATCATTATTGCTGACGACAGAATGAAACACCATCATGGCCGAGTGGTTTGAATCTTTTTCTTTATTTTGCTGCTTCTTACAGGTGTTTTATTTTATATATTTTGCACAACAATCTGCAGGGCAAGTTGCCAAACACTATGATTCAATGACTATACAGTGTGCAGGCACGGGCCGAGATAACCTTTTCCTTAACTTGTTTACTGCAGCTAAGACTTTTTTCAAGGACTTCCTTACCAACTTAGAGTCCGTTTGTCCAAGGACTGTTCCTTTTGAGGAAGCAGGTAAACATTCTTGTACGCAAGCAATGTTCACTTTTTCTTGGGGCCAAACAAGGGACACTTGGCTGAACATTTCATTTGCAAGAATGTTCAGTCCTGACCGGGAGCCTTGTTTGCAAGCATCTTCCCAGCCTCCCTTATACTTTGTTCCCTACAATTATAATATCAAACAGGGAGGTGCTACTGTGGTGACCTGGCTTCAGGGAGGAGGTGCTTTCATTTTCCAGCACAGTTCCTGACAGATAATGGAAGCTGGATAGATGTATGTCAGACTGAACTTGGAAGCTTGAAAGACAACAGGGCAGATGGACACAGAAAGCGACCAGTAGGTTCATGAGGGGAACTAAGTTGGGCGTAAAGATGGGCACCCTGGCTCTACTCTGCCTTACTTCCCTGACTTTATCTGTTACTTCTCCCAGTCATTCTACTCCAGCAAACTGCTCCTTGCTGTTTCCTCAGGCTTTTGCACTGCCTGTTCCTTTGGCTTGAAAACCTCTTCACAGGTGTCCACGTGGCTTATTCTTCACATCCTTCACAACTGTGCTCAGATGTCACCTTCTCAATGAACTGCAACCAGTCTCCACACTCCCATACTTTTGACGACTTTGTCCTACTCTATTCTGTTTACATAGACCTGTCTTGTAACATACTTTCACCCCTTATTATTAATGTTCATTTTTATGTCCCCTTTCTTGAATATAAGTTCTAAAAGGATAGGACTTATGTTTATTGATGTGTCCTAATTGTCAAAGATGATGCTGTGAAAGTGCTGCACTTAATACGCCAGCAAATTTGGAAAACACAGCAGTGGCCACAGGACTGGAAAGGTCAGTTTTCATTCCAGTCAAAGAATGTTCAAACCACTGCACAACTGCACTCATCTCACACGCTAGCAAAGTAATGCTCAAAATTCTTCAAGCCAGGTTTCAACAATACGTGAACCGTAAACTTCCAGATGTTTAGGCTGGATTTAGAAAAGGCAGAGGAACCAGGGATCAAATTGTCAACACCTGCTGGATCATCAAAACAGCAAGAGAGTTCCAGAAACACATCTGAAGTGAAATGAAGTGAAAGTGAAGTGAAGTCACTCAGTCGTGTCTGACTCTTTGCAACACCGTGAACTGTAGCCTACCAGGCTTCTCCATCCATAGGATTCTCCAAGTAAGAATACTGGAGTGGGTTACCATTTCCTTCTCCAGGGGATCTTCTCGACCTAGGGATTGAACTCAGGTTTCCCCCATTGTAGGCAGATGCTTTAACCTCTGACTCACTAGGGAAGAAACACATCTACTTCTGCTTTATTGACTATGCCAAAGCCTTTGACTGTGTGGATCACAACAAACTGTGGAAAACTCTTCAAGAGAAGGGAATATCAGACCACCTGACATGCCTCCTGAGAAACTTATATGCAGGTCAAGAAGCAACAACTAGAACTGGATATGGAACAACAGATTTGTTCTAAATTGGGAAAGGAGTATGTCAAGGCTGTGTATTGTCACCCTACTTATTTAACTTATATGCGAGTACATCATGAGAAATGCTGGGCTGGAGGAAGCACAAGCTGGAATCAAGATTGCCAGGAGAAATATCAATAACCTCAGATATGCAGATGACACCACCCTTATGGCAGAAAGTGAAGAGGAGCTAAAACGCCTCTTGATGAAAGTGAAAGAGGACAGTGAAAAAGTTGGTTTAAAGCTCAACATTCAGAAAACTAAGATCATAGCATTTGGTCCCATCACTTCATGGGAAATAGACAGGGAAACAATGGAAACCGTGAGAGACTTTATTTTGGGAGGCTCCAAAATCACTGCAGATGGTGACAGCAGCCATGAAATTAAAAGACATTTGCTCCTTGGAAGAAAAGCGATGACCAACCTAGACAGCTTACTAAAAAGCAGAGACATTACTTTACCAACAAAGGTCCATCTAGTCAAAACTATGGCTTTTCCAGTAGTCATGTACAGATGTGAGAGTTAGACTATAAAAAAAGCTGAGCACCAAGGAACTGATGCTTTGAACTGTGGTGTTAAAGACTCTTGAGAGTCCCTTGGACTGCAAGGAGATTCAACCAGTCCGTCCTAAAGGAAATCAGTCCTGAATATTCATTGGAAGCACTGATGCTGAAGCTGAAACTGCAATACTTTGGCCACCTGATGCGAAGAACTGACTCACTGGAAAAGATCCTGATGCTGGGAAAGACTGAAGGCAGAAGAAGGAGACAACAGAGAATGAGATAGTTGGATGGCATCACCAACTCAATGGACATGAGTTGGTGTTGGACAAGGAGGCCTGGTGTGCTGTAGTCCAAGGAGTTGCAAAGAGTAGGACATGACTGAGTGACTGAACTGAACTGAACTGACTCGGGCAATGTCTGGAAATAGTAGAGATTCAATAGCAATCTTAAGCTGATGAAGAATGATTATAGGTGGCCTGAGGTTTCTGTGCCATGTTAACTGAATTCCCTTTGAAATACAACAGAATATATCCTGTGGGCAACTAAGCAAACTGACCTCTAAGACAAGTAACTGCAATGTGTATCCATGACCTCCCATCAAAAGCCAGTATCCTGGGTATTTGAAAATCACATTTAAATACTACTCAGGGGCTCTTGAAGAGATACCTGCATTCTTATGTTCCCTGCAGAAGTTTATAAGCACACGCATGTGCGCATGTGTGCGCGCACACACACACACACACACACACACACACACAAACTGGAATATTATTCAGCCATGAGAAAGAAGGAAATTCTGATACTTGCAACAAAATGGATGAATCTTGAGGGCATTTGACTAGGTAAAATAAGCAAGACAGACAAAGACAAATACTACACATATCAATTATATGTTAACTCTAGATAAAAAAGAAAAAGAAAGATCAAACTGAGAGAAACAGAGTAGAAAAGTGCTTGCCAGGGCCTGGGAAGAGGTTGGTGGAGGAAATTGAGAGAAGTTGGTGAAAGGTGCAAACCTAGTGATAAAATGAATAAAGTCTTGCATACAGGGAGGGGGGAGGGGGGTGTGTTCAGGAAGGGGAACACATGTATACCTGTGGCGGATTCATGTTGATATATGGCAAAACCAATAAAATATTGTAAAGTAATTAGCCCCCAATTAAAATAAATAAATTTATATTTAAAAAATGAATAAAGTCTGAGGAACTAATGTATAAGGATGCCTACAGTTGATAACACTGTATTATATTACTGAAATTTACTAAGAAAGTAAGACTTAAATATCATCACAAAAGTAAAAGAAAAGGTAAATATGCGAGGTGATAAGTGTATTAATTAATTCTGCAGTGAGAGAGGGATCCTTTAACAATGTATACAAATATCAAATAATCACATTGTACATTTTAAATATCTTACAGTTTTATCTGTCAAATTACATTTCAATAAAGCTGGGAAAAAAGAAGAATTACTCCGGAGCTCTCAAGTCAAATGGCAGGTGGAAGAACTGCTTCGGACGCCTACTTGGTTGTTTGGAAGCAATTTGAGGTACTCAAGATTTGAGAACTATCCCTGTATTATGCAGAGAGAACAGGATTTAGACTACAAATTTCTTTGAATCAACTTGCATTCAGAGAACACCAAGTGCACCAAAAATAATAACACATTACATTAAGGAAAAATAAATCTATTTTCAGTAGATTTCACCAAATATTTCTGGTGTTACCTTGAATAGCTAATGAGAATTCTGGTGAATGTATTTTAAAGAAAACTTCATGTAACATAGGGAAGGAAAAGAAACTAGCATCCATAACTACACACACACACACACACACACACACACACACACACACATATATTTCTACAAATTTAGAATTATAGATACGTGAGAATCTCTTTTTCCCAAAAACCAAAGAAAAAAATAAGATAAAAGAAAAAAAAAGTTTCTAGGGATTGTTTTTTCAGTTCAGTCGCTCAGTCGTGTCCGACTCTTTGTGACCCCATGAATCGCAGCACGCCAGGCCTCCCTGTTCATCACCATCTCTCAGAGTTCACTCAGACTCACGTCCATCAAGTCTGTGACGCCATCCAGCCATCTCATCCTTGGTCGTCCCCTTCTCCTCCTGCCCCCAATCTCTCCCAGCATCAGAGTCTTTTCCAATGAGTCAGCTCTTTGCATGAGGTGGCCAAAGTACTGAAGTTTCAGCTTTAGCATCATGCCTTCCAAAGAAATCCCAGGGTTGATCTCCTTCAGAATGGACTGGTTGGATCTCCTTGCAGTCCAAGGGACTCTCAAGAGTCTTCTCCCACACCACAGTTCAAAAGCATCAATTCTTTGGCGCTCAGCCTTCTTCACAGTCCAACTCTCACATCCATACCAACTCTCATAGCTTATTCACATAACTCCTATCAGATTTAGCTTCTTTGTATTGATTTATTTCCCTTCTTCAGTGGTAGACTTAGAAAACTGCACTCCTAAAAAAAAACTTTACATAATAATATATATATTTTTTAAAGTAGCAATTTTTCTTCAGACTTTCTTTTGTGGCTAAACTAAGTTCAATTTATTCTACAAGCTAAATACTGCCAGTTCTTTACACCCTTCCTGATTGTGCTTTCTGCCGCTTGAATATTCTTGATTCTTTTAAATTTGGTTCTTCCAGGACTGTTTTGATAAAATATTTGATCAATATTCTTTAGAGACTCCTACAAAACATTCTAAAGCTACTACTTTCATTTTTAGACTTTGTCACTATAAAATATTTATGTTCACTATGGGAAATTGAGGAAATACAGAAAAGAAAAAGCAGAAAAACAAAATCTCCCAGAATGTCTGCTCTAAGAAATGCCAGTTAATATAGGGGTATCATCACAGCTGTTTCTTTCTGTCCACACATACATGTTTTTTGAACAAAAGTGGAATTACATTTAGATATAATTTAGTTTCCTAGTTTTTAACCTAATGCATACATTTCCTAAGTACAGTATGCATTCTTTTTAAATATTGTATTTATTTTAAAAAAGGAGTCACTTTCACTCTGCTAAAGTTGTTTATAACAAGATATATTTTTGAAATCCTGCTTGGCAGAACAGTTATATAAGAAGAGGAGTATCTCAGCATTTGCTTTAAACACACCAAAATAACTAATAGCGAGTATTTGGAACTGAGGGTACTTAACCAATTAGAGTAAACTGTTGGAACTGCAAAGGAAATAAACCCAGAAAAGTTTCGTGATGACCATCACTGATTGAGATATTTGAATCTTTTACCCAAAGACACCTCAAGAATGCATGGACCTAGACTCTTGAGCAAGACATTTTAGCATCATCCAATGACTGCAGCAATTAGGTAGACCCTTGAACATAGTGACTCAGTGTCAACAACTATAAAAGAGCAAATATATTTTCATCTATATTCTACAAGGATTTTCTTAAAGTTTAAGTCTGTCAAATATCCACGATTAAAAATTAGTTCTTTTTAATCATAAGAGCTCTTTTTTTAACCATAGCATATTACCAGGAAACAACTATTCATTACCTTATAGATTTATTTTCTGATATGAGCAAAATTATAAGCCAAAAAGCATTCTGAAAATAAAATTTATAACTCAACTTTGTAGAGCCTTTTCTTATATGTTATCTTACAAATTTTTGTTCTACCAGAATAGCAAAGAGACTGCTATTCTTTTTTCTTTTACTAAATTATTTATGTGCTGGGTTTTCATTGCTACATGGGCTTTTCTCTGGTTCTAACAAGTAGGGGCTCCCCTCTAGTTGCCATGGGCGGGCTTCTCATTTCAGTGGCTTCTCTTATTGCAGAGCACAGGCTTTAGGCTCAGGTGCTTCAGTAGCTGTGGTACATGAGCTCAGTAGTTGCAGCTCCCAGGCTCTAGAGCATAACCTTAATAGTTGTGTTACACAGGTTTAGATGACCCACAACAAGTAGGATTTTCTTACACAGGATCAAACCTGTGTCTTCTGCATTGGCAGGTGGATTCTTTACCACTGAGCCACCAGGGAAGCTCGAGTTATTCTTAGTAAGTATGTATAGGTGGCCTTCCTGTATCATCAAGAAGAGGTATCCCCCAGCCAGCAATGCCTGACTCCTTTAGTGTATACAGTATTCCAAGTTGCAGACCTTTCCTACATGGTAATCCTTATTTCTGATTTGCTTTTCTGGTCATCAAACCCCAATATGTGTAACCATGAATCAAATATCCGATAAACGGTTCTTTCAGAATAACCCCAGAGCTGAACTTTTGACTCTCCGATTTTGGAACAATATTCTCTGACTTTAAGGCCTTTGACAATAAAAATTCAAGTAATTTTTTAAGGCAGAAGGACAAAAAATGCTTGTCATGAATGTTTCCTTCTGCCTGCCAATGCAGGAGACGCAAGAGACTCGGGTTTGATCCCTGGGTGGGGAAGATCCCTGGAGGAGGAAATGGCAACCCACTCCAGTATTCTTGCCTGGAAAATCCCAAGGATAGAGGGGCCTGGAGGGCTAGAGTCCATGGGGTCACAGAGAATTGAACACAACTGAGCGCACATGCTATATCTACATCCTTAAAGTAGATACATACACAAGTGCTTGACTTTCTGCTTTACACAAATGTAGTAGAAGAATTTTTTTATTCTGGGCAACTAACCAGAACTTAATTAACTAGCAGATGAAGTAAACTATATGTTCCAGATGTAACAGGGGACAAGTACACTCAATTAATGGAAGGTAAAGTCACAGCCCCCAAATGAAAAAGAACTAAGAGTCATCAGGTCATTCTACATGAAAAGTCCATTTTGACATTTCTGTTGTATTAACAATCTGTTCTTACTTTGGTGGCCTTGGAAGAACAAACAGCAATATTCATAATCTCTCCTATCGGTTTTGTTAATTTTTTGGAAGACCACTGGATAGGTAGTAACCTAAAACTTGTCACTACTTAAAGTGTTCTCATTTTTTTAACAAATGGATTAAAATCAACAGAGAAAGTTCCAAAGAGTGACAAAATTATTGGGTTTTCTTGAGATTGTTACACTTACTTCTTTATATGGAAATTTTCTGAGTCATGGTGAAATATTACCTATTTGGGATCACGTGCTATGTTGTATGCCTTTGGTAGATCAGAAAGAGAGAGGACTCAACTCCATCACCGCAATTTGATGCAGCAGAAAGGAGTGACAACTGAAGTAGCCTTAGACAAGTTATCACTTTTCTCTTACAAATTACATTCTTATTCATTTTACAGATATGCCAAAATAGCATTTGTTCTCTCGGCAAATCTAACAAATAAAATAATATACCTTTCAATGCAGTGGCTAAGATTCAGTCATGTTGAAGGAAGGGTGATGTATAGAGAGATGTTAGCATGGTACAGGGTGTTGGGGTGGGGGCAAGTATGCACCGTTAATAGGAGAAGATGTCAAAAAAAAATGAAGCATAATAATAGTGCAATTTATCCTTGCTAAACGTACTGCAGTGTGCATAATTAAATATGAAAACCTAAATTTATCTCTATGTTCGGTTGTCATTAATTTAACAGGGAGTGCACATGTTCTAATCTAATGGCTGATTTTTTTTTTCTCCATGTGAAGCATATTAAAATGTATATTAGCCTCAAGGTGCATAAACACAAAATAATAGACCAAAGGTTTTGGCCTGTGGAGAAAAAAATCCATGCTCAAAGGCCGTCAAGTAGCTGTGATGCAGGGGAGACACTCACTTAGCCTCATTAAGCCAAAGCTCTCTTTTGCTTGTCTTTTGTTCTGCATGACAGCAGCCTCTTTGTTGTATAATAATTCATTCCAAGTTCGTTCCAAGCTACCGAAACTGGTGAACTGTGGCCATTTTAATGAGAAGTATTGGTGGTATGCATAATCTGGAAGCCACGTGGGCCAGACAATCACAGAGCACTGCAGCCAGCAAAATGAGATATTGTCGAAATCACAAATTTGTCAAGTTGTTTTTGGACAGGGTATTATAATAAGCACTAAAATATGCATCCTATTACTCTGCATCTGCCAGTCAAAGATCACAGTAATGAATGCGTGCTGCAGGGTAAAACCAGGCCGCTTTCCTAAGTAAAACAAACCACAGAGTACAGAAAAGAATTATGTGGTAGTGGTTTTTTTTTTTGTTGTTGTTGTTGTTTTTTCTTGGCATTGCTCAAATTTATTTTTTTAATCCTTTTCCACCCGGAGTCAGGTTCTCCTGGCATGGTGTCCACTGCTAGCGGTGAATACACAGAGCCTCCTGATGCCAGGGAGTATACGTGAATACATTGCTTTTTAATAGGTGTGCTTACCAATGGAGAATGCAAAATCTCAAATTCAAGGCTTAAATTGAGTCTAATGAAGAATTCCTTGGAGACAAAAGAAAAAAAATGAAGGCTAAGAAAATCTCTCCCAATGATATGAAGCTTTATGTTTTATCCTTTCCTACTTCAAATGACTTAACCTTTGGGGCTTGTGTTTTGTTTGCTTATTTTCCTAGTTTTTGTTTGTTTTGTTTTTTTTTTTGGTCTGTCGGTGTCTTCTTTTTTACGGGGCTTCCCTGGTAGCTCTTTTCCCTGTGTCTTGCTTTCTTGCTTTGTTGTCTATCTGTTGGTTGGTTTGGTTTTTAGACTAACCTGAAGCTTCCATACTAGTCAGTTTAAGAAAACAAATACAAAGTATAAGGTAAATATTTTCACTTGTCAATAAATATGATCCTCAAGGAGAGTGACTGTATAATTTCTCATCTAAACCAGAACTCTTCTGAGAATGAAAGAGAGAGGGGCTATCAACAATTGAAAACATAAAAGCCAGTTTGTCACATGCAAACTGGCTTACATGATCATCCTAACCATAAGTTCTTAGATTGGTAAATGTGAAAGAAACTCAACCATGACCAAAGGCAGTACAATACATTCTCTTATTTTAGACAGTCTGTATTAAACATGTAAGGGTTTTGTTTGTGCCTTCAACCAATGGACACTCCATAAGTTCTGGCTAGAAGTACTAAGATTGGAAGGCAGTGGTAGACTAGAACAAAAATCCATTGTTACACTACTTTCTAATCACTCAATGAAACAAATCTCTTTGAACCTTTATTTAATGATCAGCAAGCACTATGAGAAACAACAATTTATAAAAATTATGGTCCTTGTGATGTTTGTAAACAGGCCCAAAGGTAGAAAGATGGTTAAAGACAGATAGCACAATGACTCAAACAAATAGGTACATACATAGTAAATGTTAATGTAGGTATAAACCAGAAAGTCCCTTAGTTCAGAGGAGAGAACTACACTAGCTGGTGAGGAAAAATGACAAAGCTTCCTAAAGTAGGTAATGACATCAGGATGAGTAGAATTTCATTAGGCAAGGACAATTGAGTCTGGGGAATTAATTGCACGTCAAAAGCCAAGATGTTGCGATTGTGATAAGAAGGGGCAAGGGAATGTTTTGGGACCGCCTGACTCAGAGATGATGTGCAGAGGAATAACAAAAGTAAGGTTGGTATAATAAGCTGCACCAAGATCACAAAAACCTGTGAATGCCAAATGAAAGAATCCCTTATGACTATTGATCATGCAGGATCATTGAGACTCTGAACAGGATAATGAGTTTCGGAAAGAGTAAGTTGGCAGTGATATGTAAGAGGATTGCAATGGGAGAAGCTGAGAGGAGAAAGCCTCTTAGTTGCAGAGCAGGAGAGTGGTCTTAAAAACCTACATTAGAATATTGATATTTGAGTTGGATAAATGGGGCTGATCCAAGTACTTCTATTCATTTTTAAATATTCCTACTGTGAGACTTATAACATTTCCCAAGGTGCATTGTAACTTCTCAGTGTCTTCTCTGTCCTCAGCTCACCAGCCTCTCTTGCTTCCATGTCCATCTCTTATTGGAGAGCAGGTCTTGAGCTCTACTTTGAGAATGCTCAGGGCCAAGAGGGTGAGTCCATTTATTCTTTTGCCTTAATATTTAAAAGCATGAGTACTCTGGGGACATAACTACTTTATTTTATAGGTGCAGCTTTGAAAAGGAAAATAAATGCAAGGCAAACCATAGCTCTGAGTTTGTTTTGGGTGGAAGAAGTCAGAAGTTCTGCCCACAGCTGAATCATGGAAGCCTGAAAGTGTAACAAATGTCTTGGGATGTAATGTCTAGAGTCTTAAAGCTGTGATGCATGACAAGTTAAGCTCTTCAGTGCCAGAGGTCTCTGTCTCTGGGGTACTAATACATCCCTCCATTGCCCAAATGTCTTCTGCTTGGTGTGTATCTGTGTAGGTGTGTGTGTGTGTGTGTGTGTGTGTGTGTGTGTGTATGTGTGTGTGTGTTTTCCTTTGGGACATTTGCTTTGAAGTCTGGTCATCAAACCGGCTGTTCCCTGGGGAGAGCACTATCCTATAGAAAAAACATCAGCCTGCAGTTTGTATAACTTGCTAAACTGAAGAAAGATAACACTGCATGGCAACGGGAATGCTTTCATTTATCTCTTAATTCCATTAGATTTTTCATCTAATGGTCAAATTTCCAGTTTTCTTTTTTCAACTTTGATGACAAATATTCAGAATTATTTTAAGTGTGTGTGTGTGTGTGTGTGTGTGTGTGTGTGTGTATGTGTGTGTGTGTTTTCCTTTGGGACATTTGCTTTGAAGTCTGGTCATCAAACCGGCTGTTCCCTGGGGAGAGCACTATCCTATAGAAAAAACATCAGCCTGCAGTTTGTATAACTTGCTAAACTGAAGAAAGATAACACTGCATGGCAACGGGAATGCTTTCATTTATCTCTTAATTCCATTAGATTTTTCATCTAATGGTCAAATTTCCAGTTTTCTTTTTTCAACTTTGATGACAAATATTCAGAATTATTTTACTCACAGCTCTATTTCATTCTGTAGGGAATAAGAAGCATTCTGAATTTTTTTCTTTAAAGACCTCAACAATATTTATCTCCTAAATGGAATTTTCAAATATACCAGGGCTATCTTACGGCTTGCTACACACTGGGACATGTCTACTATGAGATCTCTGGAAATAGCTGGTTTTAATTAAAATGAAATGTCACAATAATCTCGTTCCATATTCTGATGTCATAACAAAAATCATTTGGTAAAACTTCTAATGATTGTTCTACATAAATGGAATCCCCTATAGTGCATTGCTTGTATTTCCTTTATATTCTTCTGGTATATTCTTCCTTGCATTATAGCTATTTAAGTCTTACCTTTCAACTAAATTATAAGTTCTCAATAGATAACATCTGCTTTGTTCTAAGTTCACAGCACAGAGCTATTCATGTGCTTTGGGCTCAATAGTTATTAGTGGAATAGAAAGGTAAATCTAAACGTTTCACCCTCCTCAGAGTTCATTTCCATTATAGAGATATAATATGTTGATGTGCTAACACAGGATGACAATAAATAGCAGTCTTTTGAAAACTTTCCCTTCTCCAGGGGATCTTCCCAACCCAGGGATAGAACCCAAGTCTCCCAAATTGCAGGGTTGGGAAGATCCCCTGCAGAAGGGAAAGGCTACTCACTCCACTACTCTGGCCTGAAGAATTCCATGGACTGTATAATCCATGAGCTGCAAAGAGGTGGAACGACTGAGTGACTTTCACTTTGAAAACTAGCATTTATTAAATGGATAGGGTATGTGTTATCTTAAGATAACATTGCACAAATAAAATGCTCCATCTGGACCAAACTGAAAGCTCATGTTGGTGGCAATGATACTGGATTCTAACTGTATTTCACCTGCAAAAGACAGATTACCTTGCTCCATCCCCAGTGCCATCATCCTAGTCTATGGCAACAACTGTCCTGCAACTAAATTTCTATAACAGCCAATCCCACCTGCCTCGTGCAAAATAAAAATGCAAGCGCAGTTTAAAAAGTATTATAAACTTCAAGATGGAGTTAGTAGGGCAGTAAACAAGGAGCAGAACTCTTTTGAAGAAGGGAGAGCTGTGAGACTGCACAGCTCACACATCCATGAAGCTGGGCCTGATAATAGTCTCCTAATGATTTCTCTGATTTGCTTTTGCATATTTTTTGTTTTCCCATAGCGGAACAATGGTGTATTTAAAATGAAATTTAGCTAATATCATTGTTTCTGGGCTAAACCATTTGACAGTTTCCCTTTGCACACTTAATATAATCCAAAGTCTTTATCATCACCAATAAAGCTCTAAACAATGTGGCCACTGCCAGCCTCTCTAATCCTATGCAGTGTGACTTTTACCCTTTTTCTCTAACTTTGGCCATACAAGTCTTCTTTCAGTCTATTAAGCTAAATCACAAATGCTTTTCTCTCCCAGGAAATGCTGTTCTCTGAGTCGTTCTCATCCTTCAGATCTCCTTTCAAATATCACTCTCTCAGAGAACCATTTCCTGATCCCCAAACCAAAGTAGCTACACATTCCGCACATTCTCCTAAACACATCTTTCTCTCCTTCATTATAGTATCACAAACTTTAACTTTTTAAAAAATTAAAATTCTCTCCATTATCTGACTATAACCTCCAAGAGGGTCAGAACCCAGATGATCTTATTCACTACAGTATAACAACATTTGGCACAAAGCCTAGCTTACAACAGGAGCTTAATAAGCATTTGCTGAATAATGAATGAGTAAATGAATGAATGCAAGGTTCATTCAAATGCTCAGTGACTCTTTTCTCATTATCATTCTTTTCACCAAGCTAAGATGTAATTTGCTTGGGCATCCAGAAATATAACATCACTTTGGCATTTGGAGGGGGCTGAGTACTTACTAGGCTCTTCTGTACCCAGGAAGAAGCTATTTTCTCAGAACAATGAGCATTTATCAATATTTATTTCTGTTATACAAAATAAGACCCCAAACTAAGTATGTTCTCATGTCATCTGCTTTCATGACTCCTGAATGGTCTGAGATATAATGTCTCTTTCTAAGGTTTTCTCTTCACTTTCTATTCTATTCCAGAACAATGGGCTGTTATTTTTCATAAGCCATCTTGTTTTTCTTTGGCTTCAAATAGAATTAAGACCATGTTTAAGAAACCACATGCAAATAGAATATGCTGCCTCTTCCTGGAACTCTAGTACACTATTATGACAAATGTTTTTCATAGCAATATTCACTGTATTATGGTCAACTGTTTTGTTGTTGGCCTGCAAATACTACAAGTATAATTACTAGGTTTGACAAAGTAATAAAGTCAGTAGAATAAAACTATGCTAGGATTATGGCATCTTGTTATAAGATAAGCAACAAAATCAGCACACTCAAGGAAAATTAACATTGATAACAAATCCAGCTATCTTATGGTCAAAATAAAAATCACTGCATTCTTAAAATATTCTTCTATGAAATTTATTCCATTTATAATGGACTGAACCGAACTGAACTGATAATGTGAATGCTAAGAAAACATTAAAATAGTTAACATAATATATATGGCACCTATTAGGAACT
>SJYC01078415.1:0-24063 GCA_006408675.1 Madoqua kirkii
CCTAAAGCTCAACATTCAGAAAACTAAGACCATGGCATCTGGTCCCATCACTTCATGGCAAATATATGGGGAAACAATGGAAACAGTGACAGATTATATTTACTTGGGGTCCAGAATCACTACAGATGATGACTGCAGCCATGGTATTGAAAGACACTTGCTCCTTTGAAGAAAAGTTATGACCAATCTAGACAGCATATTAAAAAGCAGACATTACTTTGCCAAAAATGTCAGTCTAGTCAAAACTATTGTTTTTCCAGTAGTCATATATGGTTTTGAGAGCTGGACTATAAAAGCTGAGGGCCAAAGAATTGATGCTTTTGAATTGCGCCATTGGAGAAGACTCTTGAGAGTCCCTTGGACAGCCAGGAGATACAACCAGTCCATCCTAAAGGAAATTAGTCCTGAATATTCATTGGAAGGGCTGATGCTGAAGCTGAAACTCCAATACTTTGGCCACTTGATGTGAAGAACCAACTCATTGGAAAAGATCCTGATGCTGAGAAAGATTGAAGGCGAGAGGAGAAGGGGACGACAGAGGATGAGATGGTTGGATGGCATCACCAACTCAATGGACATCAGCTTGAGTAAACTCTGAGAGCTGCTGATGGACAGGGAGGCCTGGCATGCTGCAGTCCATGGGGTCTCAAAGAGTCATACACGACTGAGCTGAGCTGACTGAACTGATCATAGTAATTTTCATAATATTAAAAATAATAATAATGAGTGATTAGAAACCATACAAGAAAGAAAAGCTATAAAAACGAACCAAGATCAAAGTCTAAAATTGGGAAATACAGTATCTAAGATAAAAATTTTCACTATGTTGGCTCAACAGCATAATAGAGATAGTATAAGAAAAAAATATTCAGTAAACATGAAGAGAGATCAATAGAAATTATCCGCTCTGAAAATGAGAGAAAATAAACAACTGAAAAAAAATAAATAAAAGAACTTTAGGGATCTGTGGAATAATATCAGTATCTAGTAAACATTTAATTGGAGTCCTAGAAAAAAGGAAACACAAAATGGGACACAAAAACTACTTGAAGAAATAATTAATATCACTCAAATTTAGTAAGATGCATACATTTACAGACTTCTCAGGTGGTACAGTGCTAAGGAATTAGCCTGCCAATGCAGGATATGCAAGATACTCAGGTTCAATCCCTGGGTCAGGAAAATTTCCTGGAGTAGGAAATAGCAACCCATTTCTGTATTCTTGTTTGGCAAGTCTCATGGACAGAAGAGCCTGGCAGGCTACGGTCGATAGGGTCACAAGTGAGTTAGAGATGACTGAGCACCAGTGCACATAAATATCAGTTCAGTCCAGTCGCAGTCCTGTCTGATTCTTTGCAACTGCATGTACTGAAGCACTCCAGGCTTCCCTGTCCATCATGAACTCCCGGAGCTTGCTCAAATTCATGTCCATTGCACCAGTGATGCCATCCAGCAGTCTCATCCTCCGTCGTCCCCTTCTCCTCCTGCCTTCAATCTTTCCCAGCAATTGGGTCTTTTCATATGAGTCAGTTCTTTGCATCAGGTGGTCAAAATATTGGAGCTTCAGCTTCAGCATCAGTCTGTCCAATGATTGTTCAGGACTGATTTCCCTCAGAACTAACTGGCTGATCTCGCAGTCCAAGGGATTCTCAAGAGTCTTCTCCAAAACACAGTTCAAAAGAGTGAATTCTTCAGTGCTCAGTTTTCTTTATGTTCCAGTTCTCACATCTATATATGACTACTGGAAAACCATAGATTTGACTAGACAGACCTTTGTCAGCAAAGTAATGTCTCTGCTTTTCAATACACTGTCTTGGTTGGTCACAGCTTTTCTTCCAAGGAGTAAGGATCTTTTCATTTCATGACTACAGTCACCATCTGCAATGATTTTGGAGCCCAAGAAAATTAAGTCTCTTACTCTTTCCATTGTTTCTCTATTTGCCATGGAATGATGGGAAAGGATGCCACAGTATTAGTTTTTTCAATGTTGAGTTTTAAGCCAGCTTTTCACTCTCCTCCTCTTTCACTTTCATCAAGAGGCTCTTTACTTCTTCACTTTCTGCCATAAGGGTGGTGTCATTTGCATATCTGAGGTTATTGATATCTTTCCTGGAAATCTTGATTCTAGCTTGGGCTTCATCCATTCCAGCGTTTCTCATGATGTACTCTGCATATAAGTTAAATAGAAGGGTGACAATACACAGCCTTGACACACTCCTTTCCCAATTTGGAACCAATCTGTTGTTTCATGTCTGGTTCTAACTGTTGCTTATTGACCTGCATACAGATTTCTCAGGAGGCAGGTCAGGTGGTCTAGTATTCCCATCTCTTGAAAACTTTTCCACAGTTGGTTGTGATCCACAGTCAAAGGCTTTGGCATTGTCAGTAAAGCAAAAGTAGATGCATTTCTGGAACTGTCTTGCTTTTTTGATGATCCAGCAGATGTTGGCAAATTGATCTCTGGTTCCTCTGCCTTTTCTAAATCCAGCCTGAACATCTGGAAGGTCACAGTTCACATGCTATTGAAGTGTGGCTTGAAAAATTTTGAGCATTACTTTGGTAGCATGTGAAATGAGTGCAATTGTGTGGTAGTTTGAGTGCTCTTTGGCATTGCCTTTCTTTGGAACTGGAATGAAAACTGACCTTTTCCAGTCTTGTGGCCACTGCTGTGTTTTCTAAATTTGCTGGCATTAAGTGGAGCACTTTCACAGCATCATCTTTTAGGATTTGAAATGGCTCAACTGGAATTCCATTACTTCCACTAGGTTTGATCCTAGTGATGCTTCCTAAGGTCCACTTGACTTTGGACTCCAGGATGTCTGGCTCTAGATGAGTGATCACACCATCGTGGTTTTCTGGGTTATGAAGATCTTCTTTTTATAGTTCTGCCACCTTTTCTTGATATCTTCTGCTTCTTTTAGGTCCATACTGTTTCTATCCTTTATTGAGCCCATCTTTGCATAAAATGTTCCCTTGGCATCTCTAATTTTCTTGAAGAGATCTCTAGTCTTTCCCATTCTATTGTTTCCTTTTTTTTTTTTTTTTTGCATTGTTCACTGAAAAAGGCTTTCTTATCTCTCCTTGCTATTCTTTGCCACCTTTTCTTGATATCTTCTGCTTCTTTTAGGTCCATACTGTTTCTATCCTTTATTGAGCCCATCTTTGCATAAAATGTTCCCTTGGCATCTCTAATTTTCTTGAAGAGATCTCTAGTCTTTCCCATTCTGTTGTTTCCTTTTTTTTTTTTTTTGCATTGTTCACTGAAAAAGGCTTTCTTATCTCTCCTTGCTATTCTTTGGAACTCAGTTCTATTCTTTTCATAGTTATTTGTAAGGCTTCCTTTGACAACTATTTTGCCTTTTCACATTTCTTTTTCTTGGGGATGGTCTTGATTAGTGCCTCTTGTACAATGTCATGAACCTCTTTCCATAGTTCTTCAGGCACTGTGCCTATCAGATCTAATTACTTAAATCTATTTCTCACTTCTACTATATAAACATAAGGGGTTTGATTTAGGTCATACCTGAATGGCGTAGTGGTTTTCCCTACTTTTTTCAACTTAAGGCTGAACTTGGCAATAAGGAGTTCATGATCTGAGCCACAGTCAGCTCCTGGTCTTGTTTTTGCTGACTGTATAGAGCTTCTCTATCTTTGGCTGTAAAGGATATAATCAACCTGATTTCAATATTTCTGGTGATGTCCATGTGTAGAGTCTTCTCTTGTGTTGTTGGAAGCGGGTGTCTGCTATGTCCAGTGTTCTTTTGGACAAATTCTGTTAGGCTTTTCTCTGCTTCATTGTGTACCTCAAGGCCAAACTTTCTTGTCTGGCCAGATATCTCTTTCCCCTATTTCATAAAGTTTGAACATCAGAATTTCAGGGGGAACACAACAGCTTTACACACAGAATCAGTCAGAGTTTGAGGTGTACCATCCAAATTACTTACTTTGTTTATGATAGACACTACCATTACTGGAATTTAAGAATGTGATATATGAAGAAAAGGCTTATTTTAATTACTTCTTTTTTTTTTCCAAAGCCAAGTTCTTAACAAATTCTGAAAATATAAATTTGGACTCGGTCATTGTTTGTTCTCCAGTTAATTCTTCAAATAGCTTCAGGATAGCTTTAGTTAACTTGGCAAAACGCCCTCAAAAGTGAATTAGCATGTTTAACAACCAGGCCAATCCCTCCCTCATCCCCACCCCAAGCAAAGTCTGTATCATTCAAGCAGGCATTTTAGCATATAGTGGACTAAATTTCATCCTGTGTTCCTATCTTGAATTGGCTGATTTGGAGGCAGGCAGACTTCCTGTATCTCATGCAATTTAGAAACAACAGCAGATTAGTGATTAAATTGGCTGAACAACTTCTGGCTTGTATCAATTAATTTCTCCAAGGATTTTCCTTAAATAAAGCATCTTTTCTACACAGCTGCAGGGAGTGTCTCAAACAGCCCAATATATAATACACCACTATCTTTGAATATTTTCATTTTTAATGTTACAAGCTCTATTACAGAAAACAGCCTGGAAACTTTATGGGGGCAATCCATCATTATTCAACATTAATACAAGTATAAGAAACAACAGTATCAATGTTCCAATAAATTGAGACTCTGTAAAGAGCTCTCACTTTCTGAAAGCATCTGCAATCATGAGGGATACGAGAGTATTTCTAAGGCAATCAAGAAAGAGTTATATATTTGGTATCTATAGAGATATCCTCCTTCTTAATTTCAAATTCAACATGAAACCTAAACCATCCTTGCTGTTGTTGTTTAGTCGATAAGTCTTGTTCTACTCTTTTGCGACCCCATGGACTGTAGCCCGCCAAGCTCCTCTGTCCATGCAACTTCCCAGGCAAGAATACTGGAGTGGGTTGCCATTTCCTTCTCAGGGGATCTTCCTGACCCAGTGATCAAACCTGCATTTCTTCCTTAGCAGGTGGATTCTTTACCACTAAGTCACCAGGGAAGCCCAACCCCTGTATAGTTAAAGTGATTTTCCAAGAGGAAAGAAAACAACCAACCTCCCAAGACCACACACTGAGAACAGCAGTAGAATGGATGACCCTTCTTTGGAAACAGGATTGAGAGGGTAAGGCTGTGACTTTCACTTGCTTCTGGTCCTTAGGGTTTGATTCTTGAAAAAAAAAAAAAAGTAGAAGGTAAAAAAAAAAAAAGCTGTACAGTAAAACAGAGTCTTTATTCAGATGGGGGAAAAAATACTTTCCTCTTGGGGTTTTTTCAAATACTTGATGCTTCACCTGTACTGCTTCCTCAGCTTTCGGCAGCTGATCAACTCAGCTATCTACTCCTTCCAAACTTCTCTATTCTCCCAATTCCCATATGCTAGGAATTACCTGCCAGGAGTTATATTTTGTGTTGACAGTTCTCCAAACATAATGAAGAGTGCAGAAATTTGCCAAATGGGTCAGATCTTGTGCTTTAAAGTTAAAATACAAACAAACAGAATTTAATGCAAAAACAGGAAAATTACCTATGTACCCTACTGTCTGAGCATTTTGGAAATTTTCCTTATATTTCATTTTCAGTACTTTTCATTACCACTAGTGTTTTCAACAGCTTCAGAGAGCATATTAATGGTAAATTAGAAAATAAGAGTGCTTCTGATAGCAAAAGTTTAGATTTATTAAAAAGTGATAGAAGGGATTTATATATTAATTTTTTTTTCTTTTCAGAGGATATTTATGAAAATATATTTATCAAAAGTTTTAGTGCTGATCAAAAGTTAAAATTATTCTTTCCATAGGAAAAACATGGTAAATACTTCTGCAGAATATCCTCCTCATATTCATATGCTCCCTGGATTTATTTAGTATTAGATTTAAAAATTAAAACCCATATCACTCCATTTACTGTAAGTTGCCACTTCTTGACACCGTACAATTCTTGGACATAATTACTCTGCGTCTCTAGAGTAAGATCAGTAAGCAACTAATGAAAGATTCCTAGTAGAAGGAGATGGAATGAGACAACGACTATATAACTGAGATCAAATTGTATCCACGGGGAACATGGTGCTCTCTATATTCCATAAAAGTCTACAGTAAAAGCTCACTAATTTGAATGAATTGTGTGAAGAGTTCTTTAGAATTGGTGAAAAGTGTGAATTATAGATTATTGAGAAAGAAATACACATGCACGGGAAAAAATTGCTAACAAATGCTCATTTAAAACAGCACATTTTTCTCTATTCTCCCAATTCCCATATGCTAGGAATTACCTGCCAGGAGTTATATTTTGTGTTGACAGTTCTCCAAACATAATGAAGAGTGCAGAAATTCGCCAAATGGGTCAGATCTTGTGCTTTAAAGTTAAAATACAAACAAACAGAATTTAATGCAAAAACAGGAAAATTACCTATGTACCCTACTGTCTGAGCATTTTGGAAATTTTCCTTATATTTCATTTTCAGTACTTTTCATTACCACTAGTGTTTTCAACAGCTTCAGAGAGCATATTAATGGTAAATTAGAAAATAAGAGTGCTTCTGATAGCAAAAGTTTAGATTTATTAAAAAGTGATAGAAGGGATTTATATATTAATTTTTTTTTCTTTTCAGAGGATATTTATGAAAATATATTTATCAAAAGTTTTAGTGCTGATCAAAAGTTAAAATTATTCTTTCCATAGGAAAAACATGGTAAATACTTCTGCAGAATATCCTCCTCATATTCATATGCTCCCTGGATTTATTTAGTATTAGATTTAAAAATTAAAACCCATATCACTCCATTTACTGTAAGTTGCCACTTCTTGACACCGTACAATTCTTGGACATAATTACTCTGCGTCTCTAGAGTAAGATCAGTAAGCAACTAATGAAAGATTCCTAGTAGAAGGAGATGGAATGAGACAACGACTATATAACTGAGATCAAATTGTATCCACGGGGAACATGGTGCTCTCTATATTCCATAAAAGTCTACAGTAAAAGCTCACTAATTTGAATGAATTGTGTGAAGAGTTCTTTAGAATTGGTGAAAAGTGTGAATTATAGATTATTGAGAAAGAAATACACATGCACGGGAAAAAATTGCTAACAAATGCACATTTAAAACAGCACATTCATTGTTGGTTTTCCTAAGAATTTTGATAGCATACTTGAGAGCTGTTAATTATCTTAAGAAGGTTAAACAGTTTTGGAAATGTGTTTATACTGATAATTTACTTAGTAAGGCAGTATTTTTTATATCAAATAGCATAAAGGTATACTACAGCTGCTGCTGCAGCATAAAGGTATACTACAGCCACTAATGAATGTGAGGTGAGGTCACTCAGTCGTGTCCGACTCTTTGCGACCCCCTGGGCTGTAACCTAGTAGGCTTCTCTGTCCATGGGATTCTCCAGGCAAGAATACTGGAGTGGATTGCCATTTCCTTTTCCAGGAGATCTTCCCGACCCAGGGATTGAACCCGGGTCTCTCGCATTGGAGGCAGACACTTTAACCTCTGAGCCACCAGGACATCCTGCATTTTAGTTATATCTAAACTTTACAACTGTGGTGTTGGAGAAGACTCTTGAGAGTCCCTTAAACAGAAAGGAGATCCAACCAGTCCATCCTAAAGGAAATCAGCCCTGAATATTCATTGGAAGGACTGATGCTAAAGCTGAAACTCCAATACTTTGGTCACCTGATGTGAAGAGCTGGCTCATTTGAAAAGACTCTGATGCTGGGAAAGATTGAAGGTGGGAGGAGAAGGGGATGACAGGATGAGATGGTTGGATGGCATCACTGACTCAATTGACATGAGTTTGAGTAAGCTCTGGGAGTTGGTGATGGATAAGGAAGTCTGGCATGCTGCAGTCCATTGAGTCGCAAAGAGCTGGACACAATTAAGTGACTGAACTGAATTGAACTGAAACTTTACAAGTTTGTAGTTTTCCATTACTAGTCTCTGAAAAAATTTGAGGCCTTTCTTTTAGAAGTCCACTACTCTTAGTTAATATTCATAAATACATAACTTTAATTAAATATGATCATATTCTGAGTTTGGTTTTCAAATTTGAATGACAGATTTCTATAATGCATGAGAAACCTTATCTTTTTCTTTCAAAATCACAGATTCTAATTGTAAATCTGAAGAACTCTGAGAATATGAAAAACATTTTATAAGTCTGGTATTCTCCAGACAGCAAGTTAAGCTTTTCAGAGGGAAATAAGAATATTATGAGGCTTAACTAATATCTATCTTGTTCTGTGATAGTCATCCCCTATAGGGTTCAACAGGCTATCATAGTTAAGTGGCAAATCCATTCTGGGAATCAAAGTACATTTTGCCAGCAGCCATTCTTTTTTGAAAGGGATGTGGAATGGTTTGGGATCTGTGTGCTGATTTCCTGTTAACTGGGTTCAAATCCCAGCTCAGCTATTTACTAGCCTTGAGTATCTTCCCATCTGTAAGACAGGGATGCCAGCAAGACCTATTTCACAGGCTGTTCGGAGGCTTAAATGAGGCACTCAGTCCAGCACATGGTACTTTGTAGGAGGCAGGAGAATGTTAACAATAGTTATCTGTTTTCTAAAGATATATCAAAAAGAAGCTGGGTTCTTTTGGCATGAATTGTTTTTAATAAGTTTTCATTTCTCCCCACCTCTAGGGCTTTCTTGGTGGCTCAGACAGTAAAAAACCTGCCTGCAATGCCAGAGACCTGAGTTTGATGTCTGGGTTGGGAAGATCCCCTAGAGAAGGAAATGGCAACCCACTCAGTAATTCTGCCTGGAGAAATCCTGGACAGAAAACCTTGGCAGGCTACAGTCCTTGGGGTCACAAAGATCCCAGCACAATTGGGCAACTATACAACAAAAACTACCTCTACCCAGGAGCACCGTTTTAGACAAATTCTGCTTCCAAAAGAATAGTCTTTCTTTTCACTATATATATATATATATATATTTATAAACTAATGAGTTAAAGTATTTTCCAGAAGGCCAAAGTCAACTTTAACATTCAGAAATTTTCAAAATTCACATTTTTCCACCTTCGGTAAAATCGATGTATCTTCAAAGTTATTTGTGTGTGATTTCTTCCCCTGTGTGTGATAATTTCTCAGAGATAACCAGTACTGTGTTTGATCAATTTTCAAGCTCACTCAGTTCCTTGGGTGCAATTTGTCTGGGGCTGGAAAGTTACATTTAAAGCAGTTCAGTACTACCTGACTACACTTGTTCATACTGAAACAGGGCTTCAATTTGGATTTAGTGATTTTTGCTCTGTTCTTTCCAGACTGAGATGATCCTTCTTGGTGGAGAAGATGGAAACCAAATAGGAGTTGAGTAGTTCTGTCAATTTTGTATCACCAGTGAACACCTAATTTTATATTTACTTTCCTAAGAAATGATCTGATCACTAGCATTTTAATCTGGTAGCTCTTTATATATACATATATTACTGATGAGATGGGATACCATACACATTATTCTTTTCTTTCCAAATTGAAATAGCTCCATATCATCATCCTTCTTACAATTTGTCTTAGATGAAGCATCTATTTCTTTCTAAGGAAAAATATTTGGAGGAAATACTCTTAGTATGAATATGTGTTTATAAATACTTGTGGTGATGACCAGTTTTTCTTTTTTCCTTTTTATTTTGGATGAATTGGATTAAGTTTTGAAACACTGTCATACTTTGCTCTTTAGATGAACTTATTCTCAGCTTGTAGCAGTTTATCACTACTAAATCAAGTTACATTGTTCTAACTTGCGTTCTGTACACAATTTAGTATGATTAAAAAAAAAAAGTTAAAAAATATTCTTTGATGCTGACCAGCAGTATAACTCTTGTATGCACAGCTACACCCTGCCTGGGATTATTGCTTGACTTTATATACTCACTACACTAAAATCTTCTCAAATGCACCTTTAGAGCTTGCCCCTCCACCCCCAAATCCTGCTGCTGCTTCATCTCACCCCACCCATGTTATACCTTGTAACACCAAATAAAAGTAAAAAATGAATGCAAAACTTTAATTGTTTTCCTGGAATTTTTCTAAGGTTAAAGAGTATAAGGCCAGGTTTCTCTAGGACTTCCAGAAAAAACCTTATAAAAGTAAATACAGGAAGTCTACAAGCATTGCAAAACTAGGGTGTAGTACCTAAATTTTCAAGTACCACTTGTAGGTTTAATTTCGGTTTGCTGCAGCCCACAATGCTTGAATAAGGACTACAGGAAAGGAAGCTTCATCTAGAATATAATGAAAATGTTTCAGCATTCTTGGAAGAGGTATGGAGGGGTTTGCATACCATTAATAAACCTGTATAAACCTGTCACTGCCTGGTACCCTGGACAGTGGCAGGCATTAGCGGCCCATAGGAGACTGTGTACCCTAGGAGCGTCTCAAGTCCATTCAAATACACAGCTATTGCCTAGATGGCTGATTTTATATGGAATTGAGATGACTTAAGAGAGAAAGACGGCAATGCTCACAGTTTGGCCGGGCATCCAGCCAGACATGCACACAAATCGAGACAGGCACGGCAGCTGCTGGAGAAGAGGCCTGACGCTGGGAGAACAAAGCAGTCTGCTGGAGCCTCTGCAGACTTCAGGGCCTGGCTCCTCCCTGTTGTCTGAAGGCTCTCTCTTCTCCATTACACTCCGGCTCCCTTTATCTTCAACATGATTGAAGACAAAAATGAGCAGACAAGAAGGACTGGATTCATTAAGGCCGTTGGTGGAGAAAATATACGCTTATAAATACATAAATTCATAACCCAAACTGGATTTGTGGTAGAGGAGCTAAAAGTCAAGAATCCAAAATAAAGAGACAGAACTGAAGGGAGAGATGAGTTCAAAACCTCTGCCAGTAAACAGAGTACATGGAGGATCAGTCCAGTAAGCAAGGTGACAATGTGGCTAATAATCTTAGTGCTAGTGGTTAAGGGCCCAGGGAAGGATGTGATGTGTCTGCAAAAGTAATGATTTATCCTGAGTCCACTGAATACAGGTGAGCAAGCAGTGTCAGGTTATTCCCAGTACAATCCACTACCACAGGTTACTGGAAGGGAGATGGAAAGTTCACCACTTTGCCCACAGATTAATAGAATCCTAGTCTGCTATCGGTCAAATCAGCATCAAATCTAAAGCGTTGGAACCAAGGATTGCCTTAGCACAGGGTGATAACTAGAGGCAGTGAGGCACAGAAGGCTAGTGTGCAGGTTTTGTGAGCAAATACACCCAGGCCTAAATGTCTTTGTTTTTATACTAGTATGGGAACTTGTATGATTTTCTGTTATAAGATGAACACATAATCTATGAATGACAGAAACCAGACTTCGCCAGCTGTATATTCAGTGGGTGCAGCTGAGGGGCCTCACTGGACCTTAGGAATAACAAGACTGATCCCACTAACAAGACAGGGAATGGTGAGACCAGGGAAGAGGAAGTACATTGGAACAAATGAGCTCTTGGAATGTTAATATCTGGAGAAGATACAAGCAAATTTTCAAGCTAAGGAATCACTGGGTTTATGACCACGACACAGGAGTTAAGAAATGAGGTAAAAGTAGATTTTGTGTCCCATAGAATCCAAAGCACTACATTGTCACAATCATAGGGGGATGAAGCTATTATTATCTTTCTTCATAGCCTTTAGAGACTCTAGAAGTGGGTAGGAGAAGGGGATTCACATTTTATAAACTCCAGAGTTTGTATATTAGTGAGTAAAAACTGCCTTACTCCGGTTAACACTTTTTTTGGACAATCTTCAAGTAGTAAATAAAGTACCTAAAACTTATTGGATTAAGCTCTGATGAGCCTAGAAATGCTAAGAAAGAGAAAGATAGGCATGATCTGATACAGAGTTATAGATCTGATTTCTGTGTGTGAAAATTCATATAAATTTCTTTTTGTCGCAATGATTTTGATAACCTGCCATAAAACTTTTGTTAATGCTAAGAGGAAAGACACAGCTAATGCTATAAATTCATGTAGATATCTCTGCCTTACATATTTTGGTAGCAAATTAAATTTATCACTTCTTATCCCTTTCTGGCAGTTGGAAGTTGTAGACTTTAATGGAAGGTGCCAGGGTTGCTAATAGAATCTTCTCGTCACAGATGAAGGAAATGTAAAAGCAAAACTCACAAAGATTTGATGGGATTTATGCTAAAAGACAACAGCACCCAAAAGCACAAGCTGAGAATGAAGCCTCTACCCTATCAGGGGATGGAATTAATTATCTAACAGATCTGTAACTCTTCCTCTGCTATAAATAAAGACACAGAAATTTTCACTTGATCACTTGGCCACAGCCATGGCCTAGTATAGATTGGAATTAATGAGGACATTTACATAAAGCTTTTTCTACTGTTTTCATCCCTCAAGACAGTTCATCTGTCCCTTCTCAGTTGCTCCTAATTTCCCAGGTTGAGATGGACACATTGCTTTCTGCTCCTATATGTCTGATATCATAAAAGCAGTTATGCTGAAAGAAGGTATAATTAAGTGGTTAAAGGCACAGTTTTTGCAATAAACAAAACATGGGTTTGTATCATGCTTCCACTAGTAACAACTAAACCTCTTTAAGCCTTCAATTCAGTGCAGTTCTGTTGCTCAGCCATGTCCAACTCTTTGAGACTTTAAGCTTTAGCTTTCACCTTTATAAAATAAGGATATAAATATATGTGTGTGTGTATGTAAGTAAATGCATATATATGCATATGTGTATATAGTTGTGTAAAGCATTTAATGAGCTTATTACTATTGTCATATTTTTTGCAATTGACCATCCCCTGATGATAAAGTGTTTATCTTGTTTATCACTCAACCTCAGTTATCTACCACAATGCCTGGTATGTAACAGATATTCAATATTTGTTGAATGAACAGATATATATTTAGATGATTAAAAGTCAGACTCAAAGCTTCTGAGCTAGGCAGAGACACATAAAATAAATTCTAGTTAATACTCAAAATGAAACCTGACAATAAAAGTTATGAGTTCAGAAAAGATATGTGATATTTGTTTCGAGCCATATGTTTTTAGGAGATGAGACTTAGAGACAAGAAGCACAAAAGCAGAATCTGAAAGAAAAAAAACTATCTGCATCAAACTATAGCTTTGAACCGTTTATATTTTGCCATAGTAACGCCCCACAAAATGCAGAAAATGTACCTGTATGAATGGAAATTCAAACTCAAGAGTTTTCTCTTTATTTTAGTAAATGTTATATATAATTTTATTGTCCATTATTAACAGTGCTATTACAAGACAAAATGTCAATGCGTATATTAAAGCATTAGAAAGGCATTTGGCTTAAATTTCCAGACAAATGTCCCACTGGATTTGTTTGTATAAAGGTGGGTAGGACATTAGGGCAAAAGAGCCCAGCCCTGCATGTAACAGTCTATCTACAATCGATTTAAGGTTCTGTTCTGGGAGCTGTGGCCTCGGGCAAGGCCAGCTTTTACTAACAAAGGCTACAGGCTCTGGCTGATCCTACAAAGCAAAGCAAGTTGAAGGTCTACCAAAGGACCTAATCAAATTTTCCATCTTTATGAAACAGCTTCTCATTTGCATTGTGATGCCACATCCCTTACCTGTGTCACTCCTCAAGGAGCCAGCTGTTCCCCTTCTTGATTTCTAAGACCTAGCCAGCCTCCCTGATACGCAAGGCCTGAAGCATTCCAATTCCACACCCAGATGCTGCAGGGGAGTTGGCAGAGGGAAATACATTTGTTTATGCCCACAGCCATCCATTTTCTTAAAGCTAGTTTCCAGCCAAGGTTGTTATCTAGGTACCAGTTATTATTTTCCAATGGTTAAATTCATAAGGTTTTTAGTTCCCAAAGGCTATCTGATTAAAAGGAATTTGGACACAAAAAATGTCTTTAGTATTTCTTGTATGATAGATATATCTTGCTTTGTCCCTAGAAATATTACTGAATGTTTCTTCTCTAGTTTCTTTCAGGGCTAGTTGCTTACTTTTTTAAAAGTAATTTAATGTATTTATGTATATTAACACATAGAAAAATACATAGGAACAATATACATTTGGAGGAGTTTGAATAAATAAATATATCCATGAAACTATAACCCTAATCAAGGTATAGGACATTTTTTTATCACTCCAGAAAATTCCCTTATGCTTTACTCCAGTAAATTTCTACTTATCACTGTTGTGATTTTGAGACTGAGCAGGACCCTACGGGGTTCCTGGAAATGGAAGCCTTTCTATGTCCCCATTTCTTGTTTGTAGGGAATAGGCTCAGCCTCCATAACCTTCTCTGAGTTCCACACAGCAGGTTCCAACTGTTGCTAACCAGGGTGGGGAGGAGATGCCGAGACAACGGAGGAGCAGTCAAGAAACAGTAGTGCAGCCTTGGGACAGGATCCTGGTTCTGCCTCAAGGGATACACCTAACAATATTTTTGAGCTCTTCTGCATAAATAAACCCCCCAACAAACTGAAGATGTTAGCTACTTGGTGAAGCATTCTTATTCTAAAGAGAAGGCTGGTCACAGGTTGGTAACCTCAAGAACCACAGAAGCACATCAGGAGATGGCCTGAGGTCAGATTAAAGAGTGTAGGCCCTGAACATCCTTGATCCTTATCAGCAGCTTCACTCTTGAACCACTGCTACCAAATTCCTCACCATATCCCCACCAGTTGGGACACACAGTTTCGGAGCACCATCCTGCTGTGCCTCAACTTTGCCTCACAAAGCAATAAAGCTATTCTTTGCTGCTTCACCCAAACCACAGAGATTTGACTCAGCATTGGCGCACAGTGGCCGAGGTTCTGGTATCAGTTTTTAATAACATAGACTTATTTTTCTCACACTTAAATTTCACGTAAATGGAATTATTTTCTAAGTATGCTTTTGTGTCTGGCTTCTTTCTCTTAACATAATGTTTTTGAAATTTATCTCTATCTCAGACTTTAAGGACATATGCTTTTATTTCTCTTGGGCAAATACCCAGGAGAATAGTTTGGTCTTATAAGAAAGTGTTCATCCTTGCATGAAATGTTCCCTTAATATCTCCAGTTTTCTGAAGAGATCTCTAGTCTTTTCCATTCTATCATTTTCCTCTATTTCTCTGCATTGTTCACTTAAGACTTTCTTATCTCTCCTTACTACTCTCTGGAACACTGCATTCAGTTGGGTGGTGTATCTTTCCCTTTCTCCCTTGCCTTTTTCTTCTCTTCCCAGTTTTGTAAAGCCTGCTCAGACAACCACTTTGCCCTCTTGCATTCTTTTTTCTTTGGGATGGTTTTGGGCACTTTCTCCTGTACAATGTTACAAACCTCCATCTATAGTTCTTCAGGCAGTCTGTCTACCAGATCTAATCCCTCAAATCTATTTGTCACCTCCACTGTATTTAGGTTGTACCTTGAAAGGTCTAGTGTTTTTCCATATTCTTTAATTTAAGCCTGAATTTTGCAATAACGAGCTCATGATCTGAGCCACAGTCAGCTTCAGGTCTTGTTTTTGCTGACTGTGTAGAGCTTCTCCATCTTCAGCTGCCAAGAATATAATCAGTTTGATTTCAGTATTGACCACTTGGTGATGTCCACATATAGAGTTGTCTCTTGTGTTGCTGGAAGAGGGTATTTGCTGTGATCAGTGTCTTCTCTTGACAAAAACTCTGTTAGCCTTTGCCCTGCTTCATTCTGTACTCCAAGGCCAAACTTGCTGTTACTCCTGGTATCTCTTGACATCCTACTTTTGCATTCCAATCTCCTATGATGGAAAAGACATCTTTTATTGGTCTTAGTTCTAGAGGTCTTGTAAGTCTTCACAGAACCAGTAAACTTTAGCTTCTTCAGCATTAGTGGTTGGGGCATAGAGGATTACTGTGATGCTCAATGGTTTGCCTTGGAAACCACCTGATGCGAAGAGCCAACTCATTGGAAAAGCCCCTGATATTGGGAAACAGTGAGGGCGAGAGGAGAAGGGTGTGGCAGAGGATAAGATAATTGGATAGCATCACTGACTTATTGGCTTCCCTGATAGCTCATTTGGTAAATAATCCGTCTGCAATGCAGGAGACCTCAGGTCTCGACTCCTAGGTCAGGAGGATCCCCTGGAGAAGGGACAAGCTACCCACTCCATTATTCAGGCCTGGAGAATTCCATGGACTATAGAGTCCATGGGATCACAAAGAGTCAGATACAACTGAGCGACTTTCATTTTCACTGACTCAATGCACATGCGTTTGGGCAAACTCCGGGAGATAGTGAAGGACAAGGAAGCCTGGCGTGCTGCAATCCATGAGGTCACAGAGTTGGATATGGGTTAGTGAGTAAACAGCAACAACATAAGAAAGTGCCGAAGAGTTTTACAAAGTGGTTATAGCATTTTATATATCCACTGGTCTAGTTGTTCCATATTCTTGCCAACATTTGATGTTATCAGTCTTTTTAATTTTAGCCATTACAGTGGGTGTGAAGAGGGTGTAAAGGGGTATCTCATCATAGTATTTTGCTGCAGTTTCCAAAGTCACCTAAACATTTTTCTATTTTTTCTTACCCAAGTTTATCTGTTTTTATCTAGTGCTGTCCTTTACTTAAAAGAATGTCATTCCTAATCACCAGTCTACCTAAACTATAGTGATGTGAAAGACCACTTGTGTGATGGAACAGAAGTTTGTGATGACAAAAGATACATCTACCAAAACATTTCCTTAACTCATTCCTGCTAAGCTTCCTTTGAGTTCCCCAGGAGGGGCAGAATGAATCACCATCATCACAGCATCACAGATAGGCTTTTCAGAATTTTGGTCAACTAATTCAACAGGTGGTTTGTCGCTAAGTCATGTCCAACTCTTGCGACCTCGTGGACTGTAGCAGGCCAGGGTCCTCTGTCCAAGGGATTCTCCAGGCAAGAATATTGGTGTGCCATTTCCTTCTCCAGGGGATCTTCCCATCCCAGGAATTAAACCTAGGTCTCCTTCATTGCAGGCAGATTCTCTATCATCTGAGCTACAGTGGAAGCCCCTAATTAAATTAAACAGAGGTCTGCTCAACTGTGAGGTCAAAAGACTAATGAAAAATAAAGGCAATGGTGTGGGGCTATAGAATATCTGTTATTGAGCTCTCTACCTTATTTCTTTTATTCAATTGCTTCTTACTTAGGCCTTGACTTCTACTTAACCAGCTAATGCATTTCTCTTTAGCCCAGGGAAATTATCCTTGAAGCTCATTAGAATCAAGTGTATCTCTTATTAATTGATTCAAAGTAGAAAAAAAAACTTACCACATTTCATACAATTTAGGCTAAATAAAAATTTTGAATACAGTGCAAATCAACTGAACTGTCCTTTCATGTTGCATTCTTCAACTGCTGAATATTCTATATGGCATTTCACAGAAATACGATTTGATTTGAGAACATCTGCAGCAGTCTGGAACATATTTTCCCCTGTACTTGACTTTTAGCTCATTATAGCTCTCAGATGTTCTCTCAGCAATCCTGTGACATATTGGAGTGTTACTGAACAAACATCAGTGAAGCCTATGTCTTGAGTAGTGTCAATCTCAGTTGAAAATGTTTCAGCTTTCTTAGCATCAACACTGGAAGAATTTAATTAACCCACTGAAACTTTCAAAATGATAGTTAATGCATGTAAGAAATGAGAAATCTGAAATGTAGGAGGAGAGTGGATAAGTGCTTAACCTCCCACAAGCTGATGCCTGCCACCCTCAGTCTGCACTGAGCCAACCCACGAGGAGCCTTGCTCTCTGTGCAGCCTCTTAGATTTTGCTACGAAACCTCTGGCTTGCTCTATAGCCCTGCAGAGATGGAGAAGGTGGAGGTGGCAACTACGCTGTCACATTCCCCTGGTCCCCAAACAAGGTCAGCTTCCAGCCTCTAATCAGCCCCCATCCAGCTGCTCTCATGTGTTCAGTAGGTGGGGCTGGGATACCAAGGTCAGAAAAGCGCTGTTGGCAGTGACACGGTTTTTTGCCCACTGCTGCTTTTACATTAAGGAAGCAGCTGGTGAGATAATGCATGCCAAAGTGCTCTGTAAATTATAAAGTGCTTATATAATTGTCAAAAATAATCACTACTGTTATTGCATTCCTAGGTTGCAGGAAGAGCACTGAACTGGACTATTGGGTGGCAAAGTCCACCGTTAAGCTGGCTAGATGGGTGTGTGGGGTCCAGAGAGGGGGGTCTCTGGTGACACTACAAATTTGGATGATAACAGCAAGGAGAGCCATGGATAGGCAAATGTTCGTATTTAAGAGCCAGAAGAAGGAGAGATGTTCTGAAAAATTAAGTCCAGGAAGGTTCTCTTCACACACAGAAATGCTATTTGCCTCCAAGCCTCTGCAGACTTTCTGCCCTAGCCTGGGGTATTCTTCCAATATTTACTAGACCTTCATTTCAGATTACTTTGGGAAGCACCCTCAAACTCCTCGATACCTCTGCTATCCTGTGCATATCTCTATATCACTGTCATCATCGTACTATATTATACAAATAACCCTTCAGTTGCCTGATTTCCATACTAGTCTGTAAACCTTTTAAGGAAGACAACATTATAATGCTTGGCACATACTAGGTGCTAACAGTTGTTTGCTTGATAAAAGGGAAGGGAGAAATAAGTAGAAAAGCGTGTTCAAAAATCAAAGAAGACATTTCAAATAGGAAGAAGTGGTTGACTATGGAATGTGACAAGATGTGGTGAAGACAAGACTAGGAAATGACTGGATTTGGTGATCACTATATCATGCAACCCTTCCAAGAGTAGTTTTAGCGATTTTGGGGGGGTTGGGGATAGACAGAAATCTAATTTAAATGCATCGGAGACCGTAAAGCAAGTAAAAAATGAGTGAGTAGAGCAATGTATTCTGGAATCTCAACTCTGAAAGGAGGAAACAAATTCAGAAACTATTGTTTATTTTTCTCAATAATCCTATGGAATGCCTACTGTTATCCCAAGTTTTTCGATGTGGAAATGGTGGCTAAGACCAAGTACGTAAGTTAACCAAGGCCTTGCTACTAACAGAAAAGAAGCTCTGTGAAAGGCACACATTCTACTCAATTTCCTCAGTTGGGTTAGGCCAATGGTTGGATCTCTTCATAATAATTTATTTATAACCAGGTACAGGGCAGGATTAATTATTGTTGCTGTGTGGTTTGGAATAAACATCTATCTAGTATCTTTGGGCATTTTACTAAGAGATCAGATCCAGGGTAGGGTGATGTAACGGGAAATTGCATTATGGCACCAGCTGCCAGCATGTGGAAAGAGGTGCAGAAAGAAAAAGGAAGGTCACAAAAGAAAAGCTCTTCTGTTTTATAATTTTTCAAAGGGCTACAGAGCTATCAATCCTCTGGCAACAGCTACAGGTTATTTGCAATTCTGTATTAATCCTTACTGGCTGGTAATAATAAACTCGAAATGTCAGTGACTTAATATAATAAAAGCTGATTTCTCACTCATTAAAAAAAAAGTCTGCTGTATCTCTGGATATCTTCAATACAGCAACTCAGCAATCTAGGCCAACCATTTTATGCTGCACTTTCTCAACTTGAGTCTTCAGAGTTTGCTATGGCAAAGGACAGGTAATTTAGAGATCTGAGTGCCCTCTGTGAAACGCTTCCCCTCTGAATTACATGCCACATCTCACTCACATTGCAGCAATGAAAGCATGTCACCTGGTCATACAGAACATCTAAGAAGCAAAGAGGTTTACTTCTCATACAGACCCCTGAAATGCTAGTGAGCACCACCAACGCTGACCACAAACTCTGTAGGCATGAACAGAGGAGAAATCAGCGTGCGTGCTTGTTATATATCTCAGTGAAGACTGTATACAGTAGTCTTAGAAGAATTCTTAGGAGGCCTGGATTACCACAATGCCACATGTTTACTTTCATTACCTTCACTTGAGACCTACGTTACATCTAAAGAGATACTTAGCAACACTGGGTAACATTTACGCTCTAAAAGGTAACCAGCTTGATAGCCCTGGAGGATGGGTGCTATTGCACAGCTCAGATGGAATGGGTACATGCAGAAGATCTAGAGAAGCTTCTCCAGTCTGAGATGAAATAGGATAAAACTGATAAGCAGGAAAGACCAGAAAAGTGATTTAAGAGAAAAGGCAACAGAAGTTCAAGAGGCACAGTCTTGACATGATTATCCAGGAATCATCCACAGCAGATGGGCCAGTATAATGTGAAGAGCTTGGAGTGAGGCTTCAGGTGCTTCCAGGTCTATGAGACTACTTCACAGACAGAGCCTGAAGCTATAAATCAAAGGCTCCAAGAATCAAAGGATTCTCAACGTAGCATGAGTCATGTTCTCTGAGCAGGTTGCAGTCACATCTTCTCAAACACATTTCTAGGGGTCACTGGTAGCCATGAAGCACAGACTAATACAGGGCATGGGTTTCAGACACTAATAAGATTGCTTTCCAATGTCTATACAGCATGAAATGGACGGGAGATTTAGAAATGAAGTGGTTAATTAGATCAACATGGGCAACCAAACAGACTTGTTAGGTTTCTGAAGAGAAGAGGAAAAGGGATAGATACTTCATATGGATATCTAAATGAATTTAGTTAATTGAGAGATTGATTGCCAATCATTCAGTACAATTGAAGATATCTTCGCCTATCCTTCCTGAACTTCCAGGGTTTTAGTAATGCAATTCAATGGCAGTCACAAAGCATAAAATTTCGCAGGTAAAAAATACAAAACCAAAATGAAAATTAAATACAAAAACAAAAGCAAAGTACTATGGTGTGTCTTGTTTGAATTTCTGGGGAGGAGGTAAATCAGATCCCCCTTCTGAATTTCAAAGAGCAGATATTTAATTTCTTTTCTCAAATCTTAGATTGAGACAACTTGGTATAAAGCTGAATATAACTAGAATTTCTCTTTGCTCTTTGCATTATCAAACTGACTCCTTTGACTCCCTTAATATCAGAAAAATGTATCTTTTATCTAATAGTCCCTTTATTCAAGTGGACAGAAGAGCTCAGACATATAACAAATACCTGTTTTGTTTTGTTTTTCCTCAGGGACACTCTCAGGGGCACAGCTCAGAGTTACAGAGAGATATTTTGCTTTATTCCATAAAATCAGGATATTCCATAAAGTTAGGAACAAAGATAACTGGTTTGCAATAAATGTTCACTGATTTTGTAGAGTTCTTAGGAGTGAGGAGAGGGAATGAGTTCAAGGATAGTACTTGATTTCAAATTTTATCTTACATGCTTATAGTAATGGTTCCTTTACAAATCCTCAGTCCCCACCCAGAATAAGAGAAATCCTAATCTTTTTTCCTGGCTTAAAAGTACCATCAAAATTAATGTGGGTAACTTGTGTTGAAGATGAAAAGCACTTTTGCACAAGTTCTAAGTATATAATTAATATTAATGAGATGCATTCTGATTAAAGTAGTATGTTTGATGAAGTATGAGGAATTATACTTAACCACTTACTTTCATGAAAGTGACAAAGAGAATAATTTCATTTGTACTTGGCAATTAGATATCAATTTAATGAGTGAGAAAAAATAGGGAATCATACTTTTTAAAAGCATGATGGAGTTCTGGCAGCAGTAAAAATGTTATATGGTTTATATTTTATTTCAGGCCAACAATGGTGGACCACAACAAGGTGGGTGCAATGGTTACAAACACAAGAGCTCATGGTTGCCCAAATTCCTAAACCAAGCTCCACATTCTTGGAAGTGGAAAGCCATGTCCTGAAACATCTTGTCCTGTGTCAGTGCCCATTTCCATTCAATCATATACCTTTGCTGGGCTTAGCTTGAGTTGGGCTTAGCACTCCTCTACAAAGTGCTCCCAGTAATTTCTACAAAGTGATCAGAGTTCCCTTGTGAAATGGGGCCACTCACCCCAGAGACGGGAGAAAACAAGGGAAGGTTTATAGAGAAAGAGCTATTTTGATTATAAGCACTGCAATACTATCTTTTCCCATAAAATGAGAAACTTCTACCAGCCCCTCTCCTAATGGTTCACTTCACATTCTGACAGTTACTCTGTCAAAATAGAGGGCAAAAGTGGGCCCTTCTTCCTATTTTAGGACCAATGATGAACCATTCAAGCCAATTTACTGCCCAAACCCCCAATTAACAAATTTATCTCCATTTTGGGCTTCTCTGGTGGCTTAGATGGTAAATAGTCTGCTTGCAAAGCAAGAGACCTGAGTTTAATTTCTGGGTCGGGAATATCCCCTGGGGAAGGAAATGGAAACCCACTCCAGTATTTTTGCCTGGAGAATCTCGTGGACAGGGGAGCCTGGTGGGCTACAGTTCATGGGGTCGCAAAGAATCAGACATGACTGATCAACTAATACTTTCATTCACTACACTTTCCTTTCCATTTTACCTGGAAAGCAAACACTGATTTGTTCAGGAACTTTTTAATATGGGTATGAAAAGGAGTGCTTCAAAGGAGAAAGTTGCCAGCTTTTAACCAGTTCTAATGAACCTGATAAGAGCAAGTTATCAATAGAAGGCCAAGAGAATGTATAAAAATAAACTATGAATATAAGCTGGAAAATCTTGCAAAATCTAGGAGAAATCAATTCATAAAGCATTCCTCAAATGTTCATATTTATCCTAAGATTATACATACATTTTGGATACAAATATATCATATATCCAAATTACCCCTATCTAGCTAGCTAGCTAGCTATGCTAGAATTAATTATAACAATAATTGCCATTGCTGCACATTGAATGTCTGCTATACGCTACACACACCACATTGTGATTTCTAGTTCTCACAAAACACAAAGCACACACAAAATCAGTATCATTATCTAAATATGTCATTTCAGGAAAGGATTCATGCGGCTGGCCCCAGTTCATCCAGCAGTAAGACACTGAACCAGGATTCAAACTCAGACCTGCTGGACTCCAAAAACGGTTCTCCTTTTACTGCAGTAGTGCACTGACTTCAATGTAGGGTCCTTACACATTCATGAGATGATGAGACACTAAGGACTACAAGGCTATCAAGGACTATCAACACTTACCCAGTGGTTTTTGCTTCTAAGTAGGAATAATCACCATTTATAACAGGCGCTTGCCCTATTCTTAAAGAGTACTTAGCAGTTCAGCATTCTACCTAAGACACTACTCAAACCATCTGATGATATTTAGAGACGTAAACAAGTTGCCACAATAACCATGAGGTAGACTGATATACTAATTTTGGAAAGTCTGAATTTCTAGGAATCAATTTTTTTTGCCATGTCCTATGAAATGAACTAAAACAATAAAAAAATGTTTAGCCTCATATAATCAGTCATAGAAAATGACCTCAATAATACTGCTTTTTAATTCCATCATTACCCAAGTAACTGAAAGTAAGGTAACATGCTATTTGGAACTTCTCTAACAATATAACATAACTCCCCCCTCCCATACATGCACACAAATAATTGCAGGGACAAAGCTAAAATGAGAGAAGACAACATGGACAAGAAATATAAGGCCATAAGATGAACTTGAAAGAAAATGACCTTTATCTCCTTTGCACTCTCTTTTCTTGGTTAGCTCTACGAGTGATTATTCAAGAAACTAGCAAAAACATGTTATCACCAAGCATGGCCCCACCCATCAGAACAAGACCCAGTTTCCCCCTCAGTCAGTCTCTCCCATCAGGAAGCTTCCATAAGCCTCTTATCCTTCTCCATCAGAAGGCAGACAGAAAACCACAGTCACAGAAAAGTAACCAATGTTAAACACATGGACCACAGCCTTGTCTAACCCAATGAAACTATGAGCCAAGCCGTGTAGGGCCGTAAGAGACAGACGGGTCATGGTGGAGAGTTCTGACAAAACATGGCCCACTGGAGAAGGGGATTGGAAACCACCTCAGTATTCTTGCCTTGAGAACCCCATGAACAGTATGAAAAGGCAAAAAGATAGGACACTGAAAGATGAACTCCCCAGGTCAGTAGGTTCTCAATATGCTACTGGAGATCAGTGGAGAAATAACTCCAGAAAGAATAAAGAGATGGAGCCAAAGCAAAAAAAAAAAAAAAAAAAATACAGTTGTGGATGGGACTGGGGATAGAAGAAAGGTCCGATGCTCTAAAGA
>SJYC01078419.1:0-22309 GCA_006408675.1 Madoqua kirkii
TTTTTTTTTTTTTTTTAGTATAGCTAATGGGTACACTTTTACTATAGTCTTAAAACATTTTACCCATACGAACATAGAAATCAGATTTTGAAAATCACATTATGTCATGTAATTTATAGGATGTTCATGATTGCTGTGAAAACCTGCTGCTGAAAGGACTCTAAAAAGGACTCTAGCCATGTTCCAATGCATGAATAATCAAGCTTAGTCTTAGTCCTCCCTAACTTTTCTGGTGAGAAGATACAGAAGCTACTACTTCCCTTAATCCACAATTTGTATAGAGTGGACTCAACCAAGTGGTGCCAGAGTGATCAGGGTGACTTGTGTATTTTAACTATGGAAGATCATATGGTACTAAAGACTAAAAAGACCTCCTCTTTTTCCCACCTTCTTGTATGCTCTTTATTCTACTGTGCTTATATAATTGGGAGCTGCATTGAGCATGTGAAGAGAACACAGAACTTGAAGAGGGAGGAGAGACTACCAGCTGGTGACTGAACATGGCTGGGATGGTGTGCTATGCTGGAAACCCTGGACGCCACCATTGGGTCAGAGGGGACCCAACTTCAGACATGTTTCATCATAAAGCAACTGTCACACTATTAATATACAAGAGTGGACTCAACCATGTGGTGCTAGAGTGATCAGGGTGACTTGTGTATTTTAACTATGGAAGATCATATGGTACTAAAGACTAAAAAGACCTCCTCTTTTTCCCACCTTCTTGTATGCTCTTTATTCTACTGTGCTTATATAATTGGGAGCTGCATTGAGCATGTGAAGAGAACACAGAACTTGAAGAGGGAGGAGAGACTACCAGCTGGTGACTGAACATGGCTGGGATGGTGTGCTATGCTGGAAACCCTGGACGCCACCATTGGGTCAGAGGGGACCCAACTTCAGACATGTTTCATCATAAAGCAACTGTCACACTATTAATATACTTTCCTAAAATAGTTTAACCTTTTTTTCCCATAAGATTAAATATCAATTTTCTGAAAGAATTTCTGGTAATAAAAACTTTTAGATTGCTATCTCTTTGAAAAAATATATATATCACATTTTTCAAAGAGATACATACACACACACATATTATCAGAGGGTCTTATTAAATTGTAAATTATGTTTCTGTAGGTTTGGAGTGAGTTCCAAGTTCCAAGTTTCTGCCTTTGTGACAAGCTTCCAGGTGATGCTAAGGTTGCCGGATACACTTAGAATAACAAAGATTTAAGCACCGGAGAAGGCAATGGCACCCCACTCCAGTACTCTTGCCTGGAAAATCCTGTGGGTGGAGGAGCCTGGTAGGCTGCAGTCTATGGGGTCACTAAGAGTCAGACACAACTGAGCGACTTCATTTTCACTTTTCACTTTCATGCATTGGGGAAGGAAATGGCAACCCACTCTGGTGTTCTTGCCTTGGAGAATCCCAGGGATGGTGGGCTGCTGTCTACGGGGTCGCACAGAGTCGGACACAACTGAAGTGATTTAGCACAAGCATTGGTGGGGATGAATCTCTTCTTATCTTAGAAATGCCTTCTGCAAAGTAGATTTCTCCCAGACAAATAATTTCCTGCTTTTTATTATTATACTGCAATATTTGGCCCTTTAAAGCTCGACTTACAATAATGTTATATGTGAAAACACAAGAGTAGTTTTCTGATGAAGTAGTAATGAGACTGGAAATAAATCTTAGGATGCAAGCACACCATAGGGAACAGGGCTTTGTCCATGGGATTTGATGCTCAGAAAATGGATTTGCTCAGAAAGGTGCCTTGTTCTTGCCTAACCTGCACTGAGGGCTTTATCTCTATCTCAAAGGTAAATGGTTCCTTTTAAAACTCCAAACATGTAGCTGCTATTCCTAAATGGGTGTATTTTATATGACATCTCTTAATTGTTTGTTTAACAGCTCTGATTAGGACTCTTAATAGCTGTTAACATGTTTGCTCAGTATAATTTGTAAGTTCTTTATGGTGAAGGCTGGTTTATCTTTCTTCGCAGCAGGGCATCAGGTGCCATTATAAGGATCATTGCCACCATTAATTATTTCCATAAGCGTGAATCTCCCTACAGTGAGCTGTTCTAAATAGGGGCCCTTGATTCTCAGCAGGGCCAGCTGTATGCAGAAGCTGAGTATGTGGTGACCCCCTGTGCAGCATGATTTGAGGTGTGCCATAAAGTTCCCATGGCCACCAAATGGTCCCCTCCAGAGGTCTGACACAGTGCCCTGAATTTTCACTTTAGGTGCAGGCACATTTAATTGGAGCCTGTCTATGCAAAGCAACTGTAAAAATACCTGGGACGTGACAGAGGGTTGCTGGGTGCTACTTCTTTCTTTTATTTTTCACTAAATGAGATTAACTATATTAGTAGTAAATTACGTATTTAGGCGGTCTATAGTTTTAAAATCTATTTCACATACTTTGAGAGAAATTCTCAATACTCAGTGCAAAGCTACAAATTAGGCAGGTGAGAGGATAGTATCAATATTTGTGCTTTAACAATGGAAAGAGCTTGAATCTGAAGAACTATTTCTTAAAATCTAATCAAGTGGATTTTATGCCACGTCAAGTAGTATGACCTAGGGGTTAAAGAAGTTTGGCAGAATTGGGTTTAAACTACATCTTAGCTGCCTAAGTATGTACAACTTTCTTCACTTAAAAATGGAGATTAAATACTATGCACATAGGAGAGTAAAAGGTAACATATTTAAGTGCATAAACTAGTGAAAGTGAAGTCGCTCAGTCGTGTCCGACTCTTTGCCACCCCATGGACGGTAGCCTACCAGGCTCCTCCCTCCATGGGATTCTCCAGGCAAGAATACTGAAGTGGGTTGCCATTTCCTTCTCCAGGGGGTCTTCCTGACCCAGAGAGCGAACCCGGGTCTCCCTAATTGCAGGCAGATGCTTTAATCTCTGAGCCAATAGCCAACACTTTGTAAGCTAAATTGGCACCAAAACTAAATTTCATAACATGTATAAATCACATAGCATGAATTAAGCAGAATGTAACTTCTAAAATCTGTACTTTTGTGGTCTAATGCAGTAAAAGGTCATGGATATTATTTTTATTTGCATTAAGCAATAATCTCAGAAAAAGCTTAGGTCCTGTTGTCAAAAGACATGTCTGAGACCCAGTTAAGTCCTTCAGTAGCTATGTGACTGAAACTAGTCTTTGAGCTTTTTGAGTCCTCCTCTCCCACCTTCCAATCTGAAAATGGTAGATGATGATATCTTATTCATCACTATGAGGATGAAATTACCTCATGAAGGTGGAACTACTGTGGAAACTGTAGTATTATTTAGACAGACTGGTATTAAACTCCACAGTTTTCATCAAGTAATCTAGAAGTTAAAGGGCTTGGTGGAGGTCAAAATGGAAACTTTTGCCTGTAAAGAATAAGCCAAAGTCCTTGAAATGTAAAAGACAACGTGCTAGAAAACTAGCAAACAGAATTCAAACTGGCTTAAAAATGCTAACCTCAGGCAACCATTTTGGCAAAAAAGAGTTCTAGAGAAGTAGAATATGCGAGGCTGGCATGAGTTTTAGTGTAGCAGAGTAGCACAACTTTCAAATGATATTTTGAAATGTGATAAGATTTTTTAAACAGGGATCTTAAAGTATCAGACACAATTCAGATAAACCCATGATCATAATGATTCCTTTTCATTCTTACCACATAGATGGACAAACTACACTCCAGGTCTCAGAAATGTGTGTCACATACTGCAAAATATACAGTTACAATTTAAGTCCAGAGTAGTCTCAAAGTTTCTATAAATTCATTAGTAAGAGGAGTATTGGAGAGTAATTACATTTAAGTAAAAATGGAAATTATGCGGCAATGCTTAACAATACCAAAATATACTAATAAGAGAGTCTTATGTGGTTGGAGGAAGTTTAAGAATATTCCCACTAAACAAACCATCAGTGAAACAGTGAATAATAAGGATTATCTACTGAATTCTTAAAAGATTTCCCAGAAAAAGAAGGAAAAAAAAGTGATACTATGATCTCTCTTTATCAATCCATTTGGATAAAGGGTTAATCTGTTTAAGCAATGTAAAACACCTGCAGTATTTTCATAGTGCTTTATTGTTTTCCTGCTTATTTAACTTATATGCAGAGTACATCATGAGAAATGCTGGGCTGGAGGAAGCATAAGCTGGAATCAAGATTGCCGGGAGAATTAATAACCTCAGATATGCAGATGACACCACCCTTATGGCAGAAAGTGAAGAAGAGCTAAAGAGCCTCTCTATGAAGGTGAAAGAGGAGAGTGAAAAAGTTGGCTTAAAGCTCAACATTCAGAAAACGAAGATCATGGCATCTGGTCCCATTACTTCATGGAAAACAGATGAGGAAACAGTGGAAACAGTGGCAGACTTTATTTTTTTGGGCTCCAAAATCTCTGCAGATGGTGACTGCAGCCATGAAATTAGAAGACGCTTACTCCTTTGAAGAAAAGTTATGACCAACCTAGATGGCATATTCAAAAGAAGAGACATTACTTTGCCGACTAAGGTCCGTCTAGTCAAGGCTATGGTTTTTCCTGTGGTCATGTATGGATGTGAGAGTTGGACTGTGAAGAAGGCTGAGCGCCGAAGAATTGATGCTTTTGAAGTGTGGTGTTGGAGAAGACTCTTGAGAGTCCCTTGGACTTCAAGGAGATCCAACCAGTCCATTCTGAAGGAGATCAGCCCTGGGATTTCTTTGGAAGGAATGATGCTAAAGCTGAAACTTTAGTACTTTGGCCACCTCATGCGAAGAGTTGACTCGTTGGAAAAGACTCTGATGCTGGGAAGGATTGGGGGCAGGAGGAGGAGGGGACATCAGAGGATGAGATGGCTGGATGGCATCACGGATTCGATGGATGTGAGTCTGAGTGAACTCTGAGAGAGGGTGATGAATAGAGAGGCCTAGCGTGCTGCGATTCATGGGGTCACAAAGAGTCGGACATGACTGAGTGACTGAACTGAACTGAACTGAACTTATTGTTTTCAAAGACAAAAGAGAATTTAGATATTTCTTTGTGTCACAGGTTAGGAGTCCAGAAAGGTTAAACTGTCCATGGTAACACACAATTGGAGGCACTGTTGGTCTTCCCACCCAGTCTGAAGTTTTCTAGCTAAGGCACTGACTTTTAATACCAGCACTTAGTCCATGTACCAATTCTAAGAGCAAGACAGAGAAGGTGCTATTAAATGTTTAGTTGAATGAAGAAATGGAAACTAAACATTGAATTCTGTGTTCCAACTCAAAAGATTAGTAGGTGATAGAGTCAATGGTCAAATTCAGGTCTTCAGACTTCTGCTTTTATTTCTATAAATTCCAAAATCTTAATTGTGATGTCTTCCAGAGCTAAATATGCTCATATTTGTGATTTTCATAAGAAGCACATTGTTGAAAAATAATTTCAAATGTATTATTTTATGAATAATGTCAGAAATCCACAGATCTGTATAAGGATCTTAATAATGAGATGACTATTGCAGGTTTACTACTGAAACTGGAAAACAGATCTCTATTGTTGTTGGCTGAAAATGCAGTTTCCAACTCCATCTGTCCACACCCACTGATTAAAAACACCAGATTTTCCAAAGGCATGGAATCAAGTAATTCCTCATTGAATTGGGTTCTGACCAGTACAGATAAACATGTATAAAATTACAGTGTACTTTTGAAACTGGTGCACAATACATACTATTGAAGTAATAATTCAGAATAACAATATCCCCCTATGAGGTTTTGGTACTACATAAACATGGCACTGCTTACTGGAATTCATGAATAAAACACCAAAAATTATAATTTTATAAAGCTATAGGTGAAAAGACAGCCCCTGGAGACACACAGTACATAGGGAGCTAGACAGGGATGTATTTGTATATCCACATAAAACCACAAATCTTAGTTGTTCTATCACATTAGTTTCCATTTGTTGGAGCTGTACGACATCAAAGTTGTGATGTCCCTATATATTGCATTTAGCAGTATGAAACAGACTATGTGAAGAAATCAAAGTGAGAGTTTCTAAGTAGTTTCCTGGCAATTGAGACAGCAGGCTCTTTCATCTGCTCTGTAACTGTAGCAATGCATTGATTTAAACTCCTTCTGAGATTTCAAATGCTTTTATACTCTTAGGTCTCTCAAGCAGCTTTTTTTTTTTTTCAAAGTGATAAAATTCTAGCATTCAACAGAATACCATTTTGTTTCCCCCAAAAGGAGAGGGCTTATTTCAGCTTTGTTACTAACCTGCACAGGATCACTAAGTAAAATAGCTGTCCAAATGCTATCCTATTAAGAAATCTGGCTTTGAGTTCAGTTTTCTACGTTCTGACCGTAGCAAATTGGAGAGGGGGCAAAAAGGACAAAAACAAATAGCCCCACAGAAATTGGTTTTTTTCAGTTTCAACTCAGGAAAAGCCTAATGGATAAGAAGCTAAGCTTATTATTTTTTTCAATTAACTGCTACTCATTGATAAATCCTAAAAGTATAGGAGACACTTTGTTTCGTATATTCATCTATTTCATTGTAGATTACATTATTTATCCTATCTAATCCTTAAAATTATATATTTCCTGAAAAATTCTAAGTGTCTAAATACCTCCTTTTTCCCAGTCAAGAATGAATTTTATGGAACTTGAAAGGTTATTTTTCAATGTCCATCTGTGGTCATTCCCTTTCTGATGAATTTCTTAAGCCACAATTCAGCTGAATACAGACTAAGAGTGTGAAGTGTTTCCAAGGTATTTTATACTGGGATCCAGACCACATTTGCTAACCAGAATATATTCATCTATTCTCAAAGTATTTTCTCAAAGGCAGCACAGGTGATGGGTCACCCACTTGACTGTTATTCAGAATAGCACATGGAACTGATCTTACTCATACTTTGTTGATGACACAATTTGACTGAAGATGGCCTGAGCTGATTAATTCCTCATGTGAGGCCACTTTTTTTTTTAATGCCAAGTTACGTGGTATGTGGGATCTTAGTTCCTTGACCAGGGATTGAACCTGTGCCCCTTGCAGTGAAAGTGCAGAGTCTTTACTGGAGCGCCAGTGAAGTCACCAGCCTCAGCTGATTGGTCAAAGGGATATGCCCTGCAGTTGAGATTGCCTCTGTCCCTCTCCTTGTCTCATCCATTACAAAGTCAGTTCCAGGTGAACTCAGATCTCAAGTATGACCTGAACCAAGAAATAATAATAAAGAACCATACAGAGACACACACCTCTATTTGGCTTTTATGAGGGGCTAGAGAGAAAATGAGTGAACCAGGCACAACATGCAGGGCCAAAGAATGGTGACTTCTGTCCTGCCTCTTTAAAGACACTACTATGATGACCCCACTTCCTCACAGACATAAATATAAGACCAAAAAGACTGGGGTAAGACCTGGAGTCTTCTGTACATCAGAGTCTTATGCAGCCCATTCTTTGGTTAGGGGCTATGGCTGCAGTTTGAGGAAGCTTGGTCACTTTTGCTTCAGAAGCAGTAGATTTTTCTACTAAAAAAATTCTCACCATCCTGGGCTATTGCTGTAGTGCAGCATCAGTTACCGCAGTAATTTTCAATTACCCTGCGGCAGCACAGGTGGTGGTGCAAGGGTTTTGTGCAAGCTCAGCACCTCCCATGATCAAAGTGGGGCAAGAAAAGGAAACTACATATCTAAACAATAGCTGTCAGATGACTACAATTCTTAATTTTAGGCAATCTCTCTTTTTCAACAGAGTCAACACAGCTGTGAAAACTTCACTTACGATATCATTTACTAAAATACCACATGGGGTTTGGATGACACAAAGAATAAGTCATAAAGCCAAGAAAGGAAACGTCTATTGGGAAAATTATCTTATGGAAATTTTTTTCTGGACCTTGAAGATGAACAAAGGTATGTGGATACTCAACAATATAAGCAGACATTCATCATTCTAAGAAAAATGGACTATTTGCCTGCAACGAGAAAAATGTTAACCTGAAAATTAGCATATTAAATAATACTGTCCTCTTCTGAACTCAAAGCATTCATAATTCAGTAGTTGATTTTATGCTTAATCTATTATTGGTAAAAACACAAATTTGTGAGAGTGGTCTGTAACTGTTATCAGTGAGTCAAGAATCTTGACTGAGTTGCCTATGTAGTCTGGGACAGAAAGTTAGACAAAGTTCAGCTGATTAAGAGTAAGTACTTATGAATAAATTTGAATCAGTTCTAATGAGATGGATGAAACTGGAGCTGATTATACAGAGTGAAGTAAGCCAGAAAGAGAAACACCAATACAGTATACTGACACATATATATGGAATTTAGAAAGATGGTAATAATGCCCCTGTGTGCAAGACAACAAAGGAAATACAGATGTATAGAATGTACTTTTGGCCTCTGAGGGAGAGGGAGAGAGTGGGATGATTTGGGAGAATGGCATTGAAACTTGTATACTATCATGTAAGAAATGAAGCGCCAGTCTATGTCCAATGTAGGATACAGGATGCTTGGGGCTGGTGCACGGGGATGATCCAGAGAGATGGTGTGGAGTGGGAGGTGGGAGGGGGATTCAAGATTGGGAGCTCGTATACACCCGTGGCAGATTCATGTCAATGTATGGCAAAACCAATACAGTATTGTAAAGTAGAATAAAGTAAAAAAAAAAAAAAAGAGTAAGTATTTATGAGAGGGAAAGTTTCTCAGTCATGTCCGACTCTTTGTGACCCCATGGAATGTAGTCCATGGAATGTTCCAGGCCAGAATACTGGAGTGGGTAGTCTTTCACTCTCCCAGGGCATCTTCCCAACCCAGGGATCAAAGCCAGGTCTCCTGCATTGCAGGTGGATTCTTTACCAGCTGAATCACAAAGGAAGCCCAAGAATACTAGAGCCTATCCCTTCTCCAGTGGATCTTTCCGACCCAGGCAGATTCTTTACTGAGTTATCAGGGAAGACCTAAGCACTTACAAAGTGCTATAGAAAAAAATTCTACCAATATCCAAGTTAATATAGTGAAAGCACCTGTATGTACAGATGAAAGGTTGGAAAAGCAAAGCAAAAAGTTTTATATTTTTAAAAAGATGTGTTCTTTTTACACATTAAAGACCTAAAGACAAAGAGCATTAAAGCCACTCTTAATTCCTTTACAATACAGCTGGAAAACATGAGGCACACAAAGTTTGTGACTTTGTGGAAAAATCAGGGAAATAAACAGTATGCTCGGGTTTTTTTTTTTAATTATTATTAATTTAATGAAGACAAGAACCTAAAGACAAAATGCCTGGCTTTCAGCTTCCAAAAATGGATCATTAGAATATGGTTACAGATGAATAACTGAAATGATCAAACAAGCAGTTTTATTTCTGCATTTCTCACTAAAAGGCATATATTTTATGATGTGTGGAGTATGAGAATTAACCTGAGGGAAAATTACCAACACCATGAAAAATTCTAGGCTGAGGGTTTTAGGATACTCCAAGGTGTTCATATGATTTACCATCAAAATTGTGACACTTGAGGGTAAATGGGGAAATTAGCAATGAAAACTCCAGGACAATCAGCATAAATTAAAACTGTCCTGGAGAAATCTAGGCCTATGATTTTCTTACTTATTAGATGGCTTTCTTCCCTGTGTTTATATTAGACGGAGATTTTTACTTATCCTCTTAGAACACATTCTAAAATGTTTTGTTACTCTTGGCTTGGTTAAATATTCTGGCCCTTCAGGTACTTATGCAGACCTCAGAACAAAACACTGGATTGAAGTCATAGGGCCTTCAATGCTTAGGCAGGATTTTGGAATCTCAGATACCTGATCTGATCTAGAGAAGCCGTCGTATAAAGGAGCACTCTTGGCTGCCAAGGGTCTTTTGGCATAAAAAGAACTCAAGAAGTATAGAAACAGTAAGGACTGTTTAAATCTGAATCTTGTAGGCCATACAAAACCATTCTTAAAGGTGGAAAAAACTGATGTACTTTACATATTTAATAGTCTGTTCTTTTTTAACTATCATTTCCTTATATTTTACCCAAATTCTTTTAGGCTTACTGCACTTTAAAATTCACTTAATAGTTATTACATTTCAATCACTGTGCTTAAAAAAGTTCATTTAAATATCACAATAACACCATGAAAAAATTTTATTATTTTCTTCAATAGACAGATGGGAAACAGAGTTTGATTGGTTCAAAATTGGGAAAGGAGTATGACAAGACTGTATGTTGTCATCCTGCTTATTTAACATATATGCAGAGTGCAGCAACTGCTGCTAAGTTGCTTCAGTCATGTCTGACTCTGTGCAACCCCATAGACCAGAGCCCATCAGGCTCCGCCATCCCTTGGACTCTCCAGGCAAGAACACTGGAGTGGGGTGCCATTGCCTTCTCTAATGCATGAAAGTGAAAAGTGAAAGTGAAGTCGCTCAGTCGTGTCTGACTCTTTGCAGACCCCATGGACTGCAGCCTACCAAGCTCCTCTATCCATGGGGTTTTCCAGGCAAGAGTACTGGAGTGGGGTGCCATTGCCTTCTCCAATACGCAGAGTAAATCATGAGAAATGCCAGACTGGATGGATCACAAACTGCAAGAGCTGACTCATTGGAAAAGACCCTGATGATAGATAAGATTGAGGGCAGGAGAGGAAGAGGATGACAGAGAATGAGATGGTTGTATAGCATCACTGACTCAAAAGACATGAATTTGAGCAAACTCCTGGAGACAGTGGAGCATGGAGGAGCCTGCGGTGCTGCAGTCCATGGGGGTCACAAAGCATTGGACCATGACTTAGTGACTTAACAGCAACAGAGAGTCAGAGAACTAAGGACCTTGACTAAGATCATACAGCTAATAAACAGCAGAACAAAAGTTCAAATCCTGAGTCTATCTGCTTCTAGATCCCTTTCTCAAAAGTCCTGTGTACTCTTGCTTTTCTGTTGTAACCACTACAATAACTCATGGAGAAACAGGGATAAATAAATAACTGTGTGTGTGTGCTCAGACAGTAAGGAGTCTGCCTGCAGTGCAGGAGACCTGGGTTCGATCGCTGGGTCAGGAAGATGCCCTGGAGAAGGGAATGGCAACCTACTCCAGTATTCTTGCCATGGACAGAGGACCCTGGTGGGGCTACAGCCCGTGGGATCTCAAAGAGTCAGACATGAAAGAATGACTAGCACACACATATACATATATTATGAATCTATTTATCTATCTATCTATATACCTAAAATAGAACTCTTGTGAGGACTGTATTGAATAAAATGGCATGTATCTAGTTCAGTACTTAAAGTACATGGATAGCAGGTATCATTGCCCAGATCTCACTCTTTAGCTTCCAGAGACACAGTAAAAAGATAGGTGCTATAGCTGTTTTGTTCATCACCGCACATTCACATGAAGATTTGTGGTTGGCATGTGATTTGTTCACTGAATAAATGAGTGAAATAGGGTGAAGATATAAGAGTAATAGCAATCAATGATGAGCATAGTTCTCTTTCATTTTCTGTTACTAACACATTTTCTCTTCCTCTACTTATACAAATACATCAGAATTCAGAATTCACACCAACCCACAATAAGATATTATTTTAATTCCTACTATATTGGAGTCTGTGCTATTCACTGCCCCATTAAACATTAACTTCTTTGCTTTATCACTTAACTCTTTTTGGAGGTATCAATGTCTTTCTAGTATACAAAGAAGCACCTCTGCTTCTTTAACATTCTTCCTGATAATCAACATACTCTTTGTCACAGCCAAACTTGGCCTGTATATGGATTATTGCTTATCTGGGATAAGCCCACAGGTATCTTAGCCCACTCTAGATACCTGAAACTTGACAGCAGCTGTCATTTAATTTTTCTCTTCTAGTAGTCTCTTATAATAACAACTGGATACACATGTAATTTATTTATCATGTCCAATTTATGTAATGTTCTAAAATTTTCACTTGTATATGTATATATGTTGAAATATTCATATAGAGCAGTCTAGATTTTAGCCATTGGTGAAGAATAGATAAAACAGAGCCAAGAGAAGTTAAGGGAAAGGTTTCTGTGTTTTTCTGCACCTGTGTTTTTTAATTTAATTTTTTCACTTCTGCAACACACACATCCAGGTCAGGCCAATGTCTCTTTGGGTCAGGACCAATATTTCCATTTTAAAGAATTCTTTATCTTGGATTATTTCAAATTTATACTTTAAATTTAAAGTTAAGAATTTTATCAACTTCCTCTAAAAAGTTCAAGGTAAATAATCAAATTTACTATTGAACAGATTTGTGGAAATATTGGCATTTAATACATTTTGCCCTCCTTTAATATGTATCCTGCAAAATTGCTGCATCTTCCCAGTAAAGACCTTTTCTATTTGCTTGGGATGTAGCCAGGAGTGTTTAATAGAGAATTCTGAATTTTGATCATAAGAGAGCAATTTTATGACATCATTTCTTCAATAAAAGTTTTTCCCTATTACTCAAAAATTACCCACTCACTCATGTATTTTTTCATTCAATGATACTAATTTATGAACCAGTCATCTGGATTCTTTTCAAATTCTATTATCACACAAAACTTCTGACTGCAGTCTCCTGAGAGGATGCTGTTTGTTTTATATCTATCACAGTGAGCCTTCCTGAAAAAGATGCTGTCAGGACCAAACGAGATGAAAATTATGAAGTACTGTTTACAGGAAGGCTTGCTTGCTATATGCATGACACAGTGGGTCTCATTAGAGGTAAGAGTAACTATTCAAGTTCTTAATTGTGTATCTTGATGTGAAACTAGTGCCTTTTGAGTTTTGTTCCCATGATGATTAATTTCTAAGACAAATTACTACACTGAGCCCCAGGACTAAAATGATCACTTCTATGTTCTAAGTGATTGACATATCACACACAGATGAATATATAAGATAAAATGTGAAGACCAAGAAACGAATGAATTTCAACTGTTATGCTGTGACAGCATAAACTAAAATCTGATTATTATCCCCTCTCCACATATCAATACATTGTAAGTTTTAAATCAATGATTGAATATGAACTAGACTATGCATATGAATTAAAGAAAAGATAAATAAGTTAAATACAGATAAGTGAATTTTATGTGTTTTACATTTCAGTCTTTCCTATGAAATGTTACACTAACATTCTGAAGTTTTTATAAGGAACATTCCCTAATTATATAATGCTCTAAAATGCTATAGGACTGGCTTACTTTTTTTTAACTCTCTTTAGATTATTCACATTTACTTTGTGTGTTTCAGAGACATCAGGCCCTATAAATATGCAACATTATTCTTTATTTAGTAAAACCAGGCATGTGCAATGTTGTCTGTGCTGAATTTGCCAGTGATTAAATTGATTTTTAGCTTGCATCATTGTTTTTGAGCCCAATGATGAGTCATGGAACTTTTCTCTCACCTCATATATATTACTGCATCTGGTATCATTAGGATGGAGTTAACATCCAGGATGTAGTGACTGATTTAGGGAGATGATAATGAGATTATGGCTCATGCCCTTAAAGCATGACAACTGAAATCCTATCATTTTCCACATGAGGAAATATGCTAAATATTATAATATTTGACATGTCTATCACTGTAGGATTAAGCCAGCTATCTGAAACAGGTTTGATATTTTGATCCTTAAATATATTATTGTCTTTGTGTTACAAACAAAGCATAATTGATTCGGAGATAATGAGGGTTTACATTTGCAGACCCAAATTTCTTATTTCAAGAAGTTTTCAGTCCTCTTGGTTGAAGTCTATCAGCTTAAACAAAAAAACAACATCACTATTTTTCTTTCCTCTGATTTTATGGGGTGGAATCAGGGTAAGAGAGGTATTTAACTAGGGATGTGTATGTTTCAGACCAGAAAGTTTTCAAAAGATCCATGAGTCATAAAAACATTAAGTGTGTGGGTAATTTGACCACTTAAACACAACAGAGAAGCTATATTTCTTGAATGTTTAAAGAAAATGAGTTAAGAAAATGAATGAGAATGTTTTTAAACACTGATAAATTTAGACTTTTTTCCCCTTTGGACATTTTCCCCTTTAGACATTCAATTTATTTTTTTTTAATATACATTTATTTTTTTAAATATACATTTGCATCAAAGTTTATTCTTTAAATTATTTCCTCTAATACAATCTTCTGGATCTCACCTTTGGGATATATATATATATATATGAATAATAAGGAGTAACTGAAACTGCCCTCTGAACTATTCAATACTAGATGCTTATTGTCTATTTCTACACATATACTGATATAGACATCTATGCAGTCACTCAATTCTCAGCATCTATCCACAAGCATTTATCCGTGTATCTACTGTGTGCCTAATACTGCCAAGCATTCATAAGAAATGGAAAAATACACACCCCAGTTGAGAGAGAAGACAAACATTTATGGGTTATATATACATTTGAAGGCTTCGTACATTTATGCAAAGTAGGATAAAGGAAAGGAGACACACACTATCTGACTTCTCCACTAAGGTGTCTAGGACTCTGAACTACGGCCAGAAAAGCATTCTTAATTTTCCAGCTCCTCACAACCTAATTCTCTAATAGTCCAAACTGAGGAATTATTTATCATTCCTGTTGATTCCTGCCCACAAAATTCTAATCTCTCAGAAAGTCTTATTGCACTCCTTTAAATATATACCGTGAATCACTTCATTTCTCTCCGTATCTATTGATTTTTGTTATTCAAATCCATCATAATCTCTCATCTGGACTATTAGAATATTTACTTTTCACTGTTGACCATTCTCAAATCAATTATCTACACAACAACTAGAATAATTTTCTTACAATATAAATTAGATCATATTTTAATACTGATTAAAACCAGAAATGTCTTATCTCACTTTGCAAAAATGGGAATATCTGATATAATACCTGACAAAACTGCATATGACTTGGTTCCTGCTTATCTCTCTTTCTCATGCCTGCTATACATGCCTTTTATTTGGTACTCATGCCTTTCTTTTTGCTCTATCTGCCTATAATACTCTCTATTTTCACATAGCTAGGTGGTCTTCTCGTTCAATTCTCCTCTTAAATTTCACCTCTCCAGATCTCCAACCAGCCAAACCAGCCACCCAGTCATTATCACAGTTTCTAGTTTAAGAGCACTGAGGAGCACTTATCACTATTTGTGGCATTTTTTTTCTTATATGTTTGCTTATTACTATATTTGGTATAATCAGATACTAACAAACTATTCAGAGAATGAATGGGCATTATTTATAACCACTACATAACACTGCTTGGTCACATGACTTTCATGACTAAAGTTCTCAACAGATGTTACAGAGTGATACCATCAAAGTTAATCTCTCCCTATCTATTTAACTTTACCTACATAACATGAGCTTTATAAGGTAAAATACTTGCATCAGACATAAGCATTTATTTCAAGTATGATCATGTTTATTTGTAAGAAAATAGTCTAATTTTAATACTTTAATGCATAGAATTATTTGTGAAATAATTCTTTTTGTAAATGTGCTTGCCTTTAAAGTAGGCAGCGTTCATAAACATTTATTTAATTTGATTATATTTGAGATAATAATAATAATATAAATATTAATACATTCCTTTAAAAGGTACTATGTCTTATTTCCCAGTAAAATTAAAGAAACAGAACTCTGAAGTGTTCTCAACATCCCTCTTGCTTACTTTCCAGGTTTTTCACTGTGAATCACTATTAATCCAAATTTCAAACCTTTATATTTAATAACTCTGTTACATACAGTATTTAACAATCTTAATTTATCTCTTTCTTGCTGTGTTGTTGTTTAGTCCCTAAGTCATGTCCAATTCTTTGAGACCTCATAGACTGTTGCCCACTTGGCTCCTCTGTTCATGGGATTTCCCAAGTAAGAATACTGGAATGGGTTGCCATACCATTTCCTACTATGGGTTGCCATAACATTTCCATACCATTTCCTACTCCATGGGATCTTCCCAACCCAGGGATTGAACCCATTTCTTCTGCACTGGTGGATGGAATCTTTACCACTGAGCTACCTGATAAGCCCAATAGTACATCTCTATATATGTACATTAAAAAAATAGTATCATTTAGGTATGGATGTGAGAGTTGGACTATAAAGAAAACTGAGAGCCAAAGAATTGATGCTTTTGAACTGTGGTGTTGGAGAAGACTTTTGAGAGGCCCTTGGACTGAGATAAGATCCAACCAGTCCATCCTAAAGGAGATCAATCCTGGGTGTTCGTTGGAAGGATTGATGTTGAAGCTGAAACTCCAATACTTTGGCCACCTGATGCAAAGAGCTGACTCATTGGAAAAGACCCTGATGCTGGGAAAGATTGAGGGCAGGAGGAGAAGGGGATGACAGAAGATGAGATGATTGGATGGCATCATCGACTCGATGGACCTGGGTTTGGGTGGAGTCCAGGAGTTGGTGATGGACAGGGAGGCCTGGCATGCTGCAGTTCATGAGGTCGCAAAGAGACATGACTGAGCAACTGAACTGAACTGAATACCAGAAAAATTATACCGAGTGAAGTAAGCCAGAAAGAAAAACACCAATACAGTATACTGACACATATATATGGAATTTAGAAAGACAGTAATGATGACCCTGTAAGTGAGACAATATAAGAGACACAGAGGTATAGAACGGACTTTTGGCTTCTGAGGGAGAGGGAGAGGGAGAGGGAGAGGGTGGGATGATCGGGGAGAATGGCACTGAAACATGTATACAATCATATAAGAAATGAAGCACCAGTCTATGTTCAATACAGGATACAGGATGCTTGGGGCTGGTGTACGGGATGATCCGGGGAGATGGTGTGGGGTGGGAGGTGGGAGGGGGCTTCAGCATTGGGAGATCATGTACACCTGTGGCTGATTCATGTCAATGTATGGCAAAACCAATACAGTATTGTAAAATAGAATAAAGTATTAAATAAAAACATAAAATAAAATAAATTGTTATCTATACAAGTGTGTGAGTCAGTGAGTTCTAATAAGCTTACAGAGTTGTAGAGCCATTAGCCAGCCTGATTTAAAGATATTTCTACCACCCATATCTTCCCATGTACCCTTTTACACTCTTTCTCCCACTTCCTCCCCAAGCTGCAAGCAGCTACTGATCAGTCTTCAGTCTTTGTAGATTTACTCCTTTTGATCATTTTCATATAAATAGAATTAAATAATACAAATAGAACTGTGTTTTCTGTCTGCTGGTCTTCACTTAGCATAAGGTTTTACACATGTTAAACAATCTATGTTGTTATGATATCAGTCTATTTTATTACTGAATATTTTGCCATTGGACATACCACATTTTGTTTATCCACTCATCAACTGATGGGAATTTGAACTTTATCCAATTTGAGGGTATAAGGAACAATGCTGCCATGACCATATATGTGTAACTCTTCTTGTGGCTGTGTGCTTTTATTTATTTTGGATAGATATGTAGAAGTGAAATTTCTTGATTGTGTGGTAAATTTATGTTTAACTTTCTAAGAGCCTCCAAAATGTTTCTGAAAGTAGTTGCACCATGTGACATTCCCACAAGCAATACATGAGGGCTCCAGTTTTTCCACATCCTCACTAGCACTTATTACTGTCTGCCTTTTGAAAATATAGTTATTCTAATGGGAAAACACAAAGAGTCAGACACGACAGAGCGAGTGAACTGAACTGAACTGAAATGAGTGGGCAAAATGTCAATAAAGTATAGTGGTTAAAATCAGATATGCTAAGTCAAATCATATGAGTTTAGATGACAGTTTTGCCACTTAACATCTTATGATTTGATATTTCTATTTATAGAATGAGAATGATACCAATAACTATCTCATAAGATTATTGGAGGAGTAAATGAATTAGCATAACTATTAGCTTACAAAAGCATCTGACACATAGTAAATTCAGTGTAAGCATAGCCATTATAATAGTTTTGCTATTAGATTTGCAGAGTTAAAATGTATATACATCCTTATTATGGATTATAGTAAGGCTTTGGTAAACTACTTATGTTCTCTTCATTTTCAGCTCCTTATATGATGTTGGCTTAAGATAATTATCACAATAGGCAGTCACTGGAATGTCAAGTGTTACACAGATGGAACTAAATATCTTACATTTAATTAGAATGGGTAAGACCTACCAGACAACTCTGGTCACAACTGAGACTTCAACTGATTTAAGCATTTATTCACTGACTCATCATTTATTCATAAAATGTATCTATCCATGAAAAAGATGGAAAGCTACTATAAACAAGTTGTTTTCCTATATATAAGTTGGATTTAGTTCCCAATCAATTGACCGTAAGGACCTTATTCCTCCCTTTTCTTTATCTGCGTATTTATTTCTTTGCCCCCCTTTACCTTTGACTGTTTGGATGATTAATGAATCATTGCCGCTTCACCCAAAAACTGAATGGAGAAAGAAGGAAGGATGAGAGTCCTCCTTCTTAAATCACTACAATGCCTATTTTAGATACTGTTCTAGAAAGACACAAGTCCCATGTGCTCTTCAGGTATATTTTATTTTTTCAAAAAAAAATTTTTCCCCTTTGGCCACACCATGCAGCATGTGTGATCTTAGTTCTCTGACCAGGGATCGAACCTGCATTCTTTGCATTGGAAGCAGAGTTTAACCACTGGATCAATAAGGAAGTCCCTTTAGACTATGTTTTGAATGCAAGTTATTCAGTTTTAAAATATTACCGAGAGCATTTCAGAGCACTTCCCCTGGGTTTCCAGCTATTAATAGAAGTGGGATCACTTGTGCATGCTTAGGTCACTGCTGAACTAATTTCCCCAAGTTACAGAGAGTCTTGGGCTACCATTTAATTCTCCCACAGCAAGCCAGTTTTACTTGAGATCACACAATTTCTTAGCTTTCTGTGTCTTATTCTGAGAGTGAAGTGATCTAGTGAAGTCATCATTTATAAGTGACTTATGCTAAAAATTCACTTACTGACTGACAATACCACTTACATTTATAAAGCAAAGATGTGAACAGTATGAATATGATATTTCACTATTACTGTTCACAGGAGTTTTCTTTTTTCTGAAATCCTATGCTTTTAGAAAAATAACATGAATATATTCTGTCTGAAAAGAAGTAAGGCCAGTGGATGAAAGATATGTGGAAGCAGGTATAAGGCATGGAAAAATGAGGCAGAACTTGCTTATAGTTTTAACTGGATAACTTGTAATGTAATAAATTGTCTGTCACTGTGAATATAGAGGCTTGATAACAGATGTGCAGAAGAGATTAGAATCTTGGATGAAGTGCCACAATAGGCCACACTACAGCTCATAGGAGTCTGCTTTTGCAGGGTGATAAAACCCAGAAGGATGGGAAAGTTAACTCTCTGGAAGGATGAACTTTAACCAATGGGCAACAGAAGGCTGAAGGAAATGGTAGATAAATTTCTTCTTCATTTTCACTGAAATAGATTGTCCCAAGTCCCAAGGCATGGGTTTTTAAAATTTGTTTCTTTCATTCTTTTTTATTTTTTTTTCCTCTTTTCCTTCTGTGCCACCAGCTCGCAGGATCTCAGTTTTATGGTGAGGGACTGAATCCAGGTGACCTCAGTGAAACAGCTGAGTCCTAACCACTGGACCACCAGGAATTCCTTCAAAGCACTGGTTCTTATCTAGAGTGTCTGAAGGCAATCCACGTTGCCAACGGCTCTCTGCTTGTCTTTGCATCCTGTGAAGCAGTGGCCAACTCAGTAATGCATTACTTTGTATTCAAATGGCATCTTCTTTCTCACTTCTATTTTCTTTTACTCTTGCTATCCTAGATTTTACCTTCCAACAAAACCTCAGCACTTGATCTTTCCCATAGACTGAACTAAGACTAGCTACATGCAAGAACTGTTGCTGCTGTTGTTTAGTTGCTAAGTTGCGTCCAACTCTTTTGTGACCCCATGAACTGTAGCCCACAGGCTCCTCTGTCCATGGAATTTCCCAGGCAAGAATACTGGAGTGGGTTGCCATTTCCTTCTCCAGGGAACCTTCTCAACCCAGGAATTCAAACTTGCATCACCTGCACTATAGGAGGAGTTTTATGTTTCTTTTTTAATGCTGAGCCAGTGGGGAAGCCTACATGCTGGAATAAAGGGCTGTCAACTTTGTTTTAAAATTCTTTGTCAATGCATACAAATGCTAGTGGGGGTATGATGACGAGGATCATTTCAGCCTAACATTGTGAGATACTTTGCTGCAGGTACTATTACAAATGCTCTACATGTGACAGTGTTTACTCTTCACATCCATCTTACCAAGTAGGTATTGCTATTATTCCCACTTCATAGACAACAAAACTGCAGTATAAAAAGTTCATATACCTAATATAGGCAAGGTCACACAGCTAGTGAACAGCAGAGCTAGGATTTCACACTGCACAATGTATGCATTCTCATTAGTGTTGAAACGTTTATCAGCAAGGTGCAGTTTCTAAGGTCTCCCATGCCTAGCTGGCAATTCTGAGGCTGATATTGCCTGGGTAGCAGACTCTGGACAAGACCCTAGGGTCCTTGACACATGTTTATGGTTAGAATAAGGTCTCTAAACAGTTGAGATCCACTTCCTTTCAAGAATGTGGTTGTTGGGGCATCAGACTCTACCTCCTGGGCCATTTAGCTCACATGTTCAAAATGAAGCATCGCTGAACACATATTTAGTTGCATCAAAGATTCTCATAGCTTCCTGTGTAGAGGTTTATTATAGGTCTATTTTATTTTATGCTTACTTGGTAGATTCTCCTTGAATCATTGTTGCTCACCATCATACAGTGCATATTGTATCCATTCTACACACAAACAGATATGCCCAGGCTCATTCTTCTCCCTTATGAGACTACTTGGGCTGTACTACAAAGATTCTCACTTTGTGCTGTGCAAGATACTTACGACTCAAAGTGACCTACTTTCACCTACAGAATACTTGTGTTTTGCTCTATTTAAATAATGACCATAGAGTCTCTTTCAACAAAAGGTCATCTGTGTCAATGGACAGGATCAGATCACCTGCTGTAATTGTAAATTAATGCTCTCCTGGTAATGCATTAACTACACATTATTGATCTATAGTTGAATCATAGAAGAACTACTGAGAAGTGATTTTACTTTCCTATTTTTTGTGCTTTTATTGCTTTTTCCATAATGCATTCTTTCAACTGGAATTTTCTCTAATTGTATCCATTTTTAATTTCCCACAGTGAGATGACTTCTCACTTGTAATTAGAATCTGTAAAACTTCATATCTTTGTCTCAAAAGCTGTTTAGAAATCTATTGAACTGTAACTTTTATGCCATAAAACACATACATGATGCAAAGATACATATTTTTAGAAAGGCAAGCTTTTGAATGATTTTTTAAAAACAGATAAAACCAAAATCCATTTGGTCCTCTATCTGAAATTACAATTCATTGAACAGTCTACAATAAAATATTCAAAAGTTTCCCCTAAAAGCATTTTACGTGGGAGTATTGATGATGTGATTTCCATTCCTTGAGCAAACTTTTAACATAAAAGTAAACAGTTTCTATCAGATACATTTTTTTAAGGAGTATAAGTACAAGAGGAAGATGCCAAAATCCAGTAAATATTTATAGATATCTGCACAGAATACTTCTGACAAAATCCAGATTATTTCATGTTCATGTCAAATTCAATTGATAAAAATTCTTCTACTGAGTGGAACTGATTATAATATTGCATCTCAATGCTGAATTTGATCATGCTCCTAGTTTGGACATAGGTCATCTGGCCTTGGCCTGCTTTCTGAATTGTGAATTAGCAGTTGCTTGAACTGGAGAGAGATTCTGAAATTTCCTTTACAACTTCTCAAACACCTTAAACTTATTGATTTTTTAAATTTCTAAATGGGAGACATAGTTGTGATTAGTAAACAGCAGTAGCAATGCTTTCTAACTCTCTATTCAGTCTGAATTCTGAACCCTAACTTAGTACCAAAATGAGTTTCTAAAATATTAAGGTGGATTTTTAAACAAATACACAATTATGCACATCTAAATTAGGTTGAGTTCTTCAAAATCATCACTTTGGTGTATGTTGGCACTCCTCAGAATAATTCTGTTACACCCTTTTGGACTTGTTCATTAAAGTCAGTTTATGGACTGAGAGAAAAAGAGACTTGTGATTTTGTATATGTAACTCAGTTCAACAGCCAATTTCGTTCACTCAACTTGGCTCTCCTTAGCTTTGTTTATAGGAAATGCAATTAATTCTCAAAGTATGAAGAGTGTTACTGGTGGAACTGAAAATACCTTAGCTCCCAAGT
>SJYC01078428.1:0-12312 GCA_006408675.1 Madoqua kirkii
ATAAAAATTATTATATTCACATACATAGATTTAAAAAAGAACTTATATATCTAACATGTATAAAGAGTTTCTAAAAAATAATAATTATAAGATGAGTAATAACTAAAATAAGCAAAACTTGACCAGACTTTTTTTTTTAAAAGACATATAAATGGACATTAAGTACATGGAAAGTTACTCCATGTTAGAGAAATACAAATCAAAACCTACATGAGCCTCCACTTCACACTAATTAGAAAATAGGTAAAAAGAAGACTGATAACACCAAACATTGACCCGAGTGTGGAACAAGTTGAATTCTCATATATAGATAACTGGAGTACAAAATGGGAAAATCACTTTGAATAATTGTTTGAAATCTCTTTGAAAATTAAACACATATCTATCCTATGACTCAGCAATTTCACTCCTAAACTTTTGCCCAGGAGAAATGAAAATAAGACTACAAAAGTGTACATACAAGAATGTTTATAATAGCTCCAAACTGGAAACCACCCAAATGTCCATCAACAAGAGAATGGATAAATTGTGGTCAATCAATTTAGTGAAAATTATCAGCAATAAAAAGGATTTGCCTACTAGTACCTACAACAACATAGATGGATATGAAAAATGTGATAGCTGAGTAAATGAACCCAAAAAGTACACATACACACACACACACACACACACACACAGAGTAGTAGGGGTGTGAGAAAGAGGGAGAGAGAGAATGAATACATTATTTCATTTACATGAAGTTTGCTGCTGCTGCTGCTGCTAAGTCACTTCAGTCGTGTCCAACTCTGTGCAACCCCACAGACGGCTGCCCACCAGGTTCCCATGTCCCTGGGATCCTCCAGGCAAGAACACTGGAGTGGGTTGCCATTTCCTTCTCCAATGCATGAAAGTGAAAAGTGAAAGTAAAGTCGCTCAGTTGTGCCTGACTCTTCACGACCCCATGGACCACAGCCTACCAGGCTCCTCCATCCATGGGATTTTCCAGGCAAGAGCACTGGAGTGGGGTGCCATCGCCTTCTCTGTATATTTATAGTGGAGGAACTGATTGCCAAGCAGTACCAAGAGAATTTTCAGGTTTGAAAGAAATACACTCTATTCTATTTCAAACTGTAGCTACTCCATGCCTGCTCAGTCGCTCAGCAGTGTCTGACGCTTTGTGACACCACAGACCGTATCCAGCCAAACTTCTCTATCCATGGGATTTTCTAAGGAGGAATACTGAAATGAGTTGCAATTGCCTCCTCCAGGGGATCTTCCTGACCCAGGGATTGAGTATGTGCCTCCTGCACTGGCAGGTAGATTCTTTACCACTGAACCACCTGAGCCCCTGTAGTTACTAAACATGTAGACAGTAGTCAATAGTAATTTAGCTGAACACTTAGCATTTGTGCACTGTATCCTATATAAAATACACTTGATACAAAAAATAAAAAATATGTAAATATATATAAGAGGTAGCAAAAATGTCCATCTTAAAAGTAAGCATCTCCCAGCTGGATCCATGTCTAAGAAGTTTTAGATGGTTAGATCACTCAAAGACTTCATTTTACAAAATATGAGAGCATCCTTCCCATTAGTGGGCAGGAACTACATCTGAGAGAAAATGAATCTTACATTTTAAAACTAAACAGGACTACAGATGATATCTGCAGTACATCATGGAAGAGAAATATAGAGAATAAGATGACCCATCAGAAGTACTTTTTATGCTGTTCTTGGCCTCTTCAATGCTAGTAATCTTCATAAAATAGTCTTGAAAGCAGTGCTTTTAAAGATGCCATATACATCCTATGTAAGCATGTACACAAACACACACCATCAGTGATGTTACTGGTTGTTAAGAATAAAGATGAATGGAGTACAAAAGTGATGTAAATATAAAGACAGGTATTATGGCCAGGCTGTAGATCTAAAGCACAGCCCTTGAATTAGCCAGGCATGCTAAGAACTGCTTCATGTAGAAAGACACAGCTCCAGTAAGCTGCAAGGCTGTTTGGCTTTTTGCTGACTGTTGTACTGAGTAAGACTCCAGAGCCAAATTTCAAAAATGTCATCAACTGATCATAAATATTGTTAACATATAATGAGAGTTTCTGTTTCTGCACTTTATGTCCAAATTGCTATTTGAGTATATCTTTACCTCTCCAAAACAAGAGAGCGAGTGGTCGAGGGTGTTATTCCTATTAAAACCTTGTAATCATAAACTATCTTCCCAGCTGAATCTTTAAAGAATATTTGGCTTAGAGCTTATGTCAAGTCTATGATGGGTTTGAAACGAAAAAACCCTCTCCCTATTTGCTGCTTTTCTAGTCTTTTATGTTTTCTGATGAAATTTCAGGCTCTTGTCAAATTGAGATCATTACTTTGTCGATTGGCATGGCTATTTAGGCTGAATTGGCTAGTGTGCAACCCCGGATGATTCAACTCATTGCCAAATGGCATTTAGCTAACTTCTGCACGCATGAAAAGGAGACAGCCTATTATCAGGACCAACTTGGTGGAAAAAGGATATATAGTCAGTATCTAATACACATATCTAAACAGAAATGTGATGCATATGTTTTTCCTCATTCATAGATGCTCATTCAGTTTATATTGTTGCCATAAGCGTTTCATCGTCCAAATGCTTAAATCATGCATAATGATTTCAAATAGCATTGGACCACTCAGAATCCATGGGCATAGGCATCACAGATGTGCTAAATCCAATTCCAGAGGCATGGCTAGAACACAGTTTCTATGCTTCAAGGGGAGATACTTTTCTAAAGAGACTGCCAAAATTGCTATATGTTGATTTTTTCAACAGAGCTCAAAGACTCTTTGTAATTGTGTAGTAGCTGACAGAAGTCATCTAGGACTATATCAGTCTTTCTAATATTTTCAAGGATATCTGCAATGGTTATAACTAGGGCCAGCAGTCACAATATATTTCTTTTCCAACATTAATATTTGTTTTACTCTAGGCAATAAGAATTGTAATTGTCATTGCTGTTTAGCTATGTGACTCTTTTGTGACCCCATGGACTACAGCCCACCAGGCTCCTCTGTCCATGGGATTTCCTAGGCAGGACACTGGGGTAGGTTGCCATTTCCTTCTCCAGGGGATATTCCTGACCCAGGGATTGAACCTGCATCTCCTGCATTGCAGGAAGATTCTTGACCACCAGCAAGCCTCCAGGGAAGCCCAAAGGCAATAAGAATAAAGTGTGGGAAATAGAATGCTCCTAGGCAGTAAGTGGCTTGAAAAAGGTCTCCTGTTTACATTCTAGATCATTTATTTATAAACTCCAAAATACAAATCATAAGATTACCAGAGTTATTATTTACTAAAAGCTAAATTGTTACAGAACAGCTCTTAAGATTTGAAATTTTAAAATGGCAAACTATTAAAAAGTTTCAAGAAAAAATGATATGTGTTCCATATCTAGCACACACTGAACTAGAGAAACATATTTGTGATTGCCAAAAAAAAAGGGCTAGCACTCTAAAGACTGTAGGCAAACAAAATGCTAACAAGTTTAATTATTCACAATGGCACATTTATGGAGAGTATAATGCCACAATCAATAATTACAAGCCCACACAAACAGCATTGTAATAATCCTACAAGGCATGTTCAGAAGTGAAATAACTTAGAATTTGAAATCAATAGCATTCATAGACATTGGAAAATGTCAAATGGAAAATGAATGTCAGTGTTTGTATTCTTTCTGGAACATTCTCACTACTTAGATTTTAGTCATTTCTTAAAAGATTTCCTAGTATCTAAAAGCAAAGGCAAACTTTTGCCCGTTCATGTCTCAGTTAACTCTTCCAACAGATTCAGATTTTTCAGGGAGCTGTTTTATACACAGCAAAGTGTCAAGTCTTCACGACAACCCAAGTTAACCCCAATTTTCCTCCTTTAGTCTTTGTTCTTTTCGGCTTCTTTCCCTTATGATCTTCTCAGCCTCCAGTTTCACCTTGTTAGCTTGTCAGAATAATGGCTTTCGCATAAATATTTTTTGCCATAAGATATTACTTTGGTACATTTGTAAATTAAAATACTTCTTATAATTAAAAATAAAAGAAATTGTGTGATGGGCATATGGAAACTATGATTATAATGTCAACTTTTCTGTTAATCCAAAATCATTTCAGAAAAAAGAAAAGTTTAAAAGAAATCCCTTATATAGCACTTGGATTCTTCCTGCTCATACAAAAAATATTAGTTTGTCTATACTGTTTGGCAGAAATGAAGACATAAATTTGTGAATACTGGAAATAGTTTTTTAAAAACATAACATTTATAACACAAGGAACTCTACTCAATGTCATGTGGTGGTCTGGAAAGGAGGGGAGTTTGGGGGAGAATGGCAACATGTTTATGCATGGCTGAGTCCCTTTGCTGTCCATCTGAAACTATCATAACATTGTTGATGGCTATACTCCAATACAAAATAAAAAGTTTTTAAAAATTAAAAAAAATAGCATTTATAGTTGTTTTTATTAATTGCCATTTCCTATTAAGAAATAATAGTAATAATAATAACTATCTTTTATTAAACTGTCTAGTAGCAGCAGTATATAGAAAGTTCCGTCTAGACAAGACTATGGTTTTTCCAGTGGTCATGTATGGATTTGAGAGTTGGACTGTGAAGAAAGCTGAGTGCCAAAGAACTGATGCTTTTGAACTGTGGTGTTGGAGAAGACTCTTGAGAGTCCCTTGGACTGCAAGGTGATCCAACTAGTTCATCCTAAAGGAGATCAGTCCTGGGTGTTCATTGGAGGGACTGATGTTAAAAAGCTGAAATGCCAATATTTTGGTCACCTGATGCAAAGAGCTGACTCACTGGAAAAGACTCTGATGCTGGGAAAGATTGAGGGTGGAAGGAAAAGGGGACTACAGAGGATGAGATGGTTGGATGGCATCACTGACTCAGTAGATATGGGTTTGAGTGAACTCCGGGAGTTGGTGATGGGCGGGGAGGCCTGGCATGCTGCGGTTCATGGGGACGCAAAGAGTCGGACACGGCTGAGCAACTGAACTGAACTGAATATATATAAAGCACTCTATTAAGGTTTTTACATACACAGTTTCATTTAATTTTCAGCAGCCCCCTAGGAGTTTTTACTCTAGATGCTCAAAGAGGTTAAATGTCCCTCCCTTGTAATAATAAGTGAAAGATCTTAGATTCCAATCAAATGTGTTGACTCCCAAATTAGTGCCACTTTCCACATTGCCTCACTTCAAAAAGTTAGCATTTTTCTGTACTTATGCTCATATTAACATGATTTCCAGGCACCATTCTAGGTTACACATTTATAAAGAGTGCTCAAAAATAACCCTGAAAACAAGCTGCTATTTATCTTAAAAACAAAAGGAAACACCCTGATGTTTTCTAGTAAAAGCTGTTCTAGTTATGAAAACATTTCACTATCTATTCTTTGCTGACATTTCTTCAAGTTACTTTAAAAAAGGATGTATTTAGCCTTTGTTCATTAATAGACTGATGTCCAATCACCTTGTGTATCACCAAATTACCTATCACATGAAAAAGAAAAAGCAGAAAATTTAATTTCAGATTACTCCAGAAACTATGGTAACCAGGCTGTTTGGCAGTCAAAGGGTGGAAAAACCAGATTAGATAGACGGATATATTTACATATTCACTTTTACATTAAACAAAGTGGATGACACATCCCTGTATAAAACCTATTATTTAAGCACTTCAAGTGAAAAGTGTTAAAATAAATGGCTCATGACTTATGAAGTGTTAAAATAAACGTTTATTTCAACACTATACATGTCATAAGCCATTTATTTCAACACTTGCTACTTCAGAAGATTCACTCAGACAAAAAGGAAAGATTTCTTTGCTAAGATATGTCAAGAGGCCGAAACACAGAGGCTAATATCAGAGTTTCAGTGCTAGAGTCCTTGGTTTGGAAAGGCTAGATCAGAAGATGTGATGGGAGTTTTGATGCATCACACCTGGTAAAAGCTTTGAGAATGTGGCACACAGCATCACCTACAGTGGCTTCATTCAGACATCACGTTTATTTCAACCAATTTTGAGACGTCAAGGCCTGCCTGAGCATCAAATTACAAATGAAACGTACCGTTTGGTGGTATTTCTACAAAGAAAACATATGTTCTATTTCATGAATCCACTAATGAGAAGAGTCTGATGTATCCCAAACTCTCCAGGAAATGGAGCTTCCAAGAATAAAGGTAGAGTTTCTAATAAAGCTTATATGGCACTTCTTATCTGCTAATCTCCATTCTAAGTGGTGTACAGATATCAACCAATGTAATCTTCCCAACAGTTTGGCAAAATGGGTTCTCTTATTTTAGCCAATTTTTTCCCCACCTGAGAAAATTCGAAGTGGTTGAGTAACCTATCCAAGAGAAACTAGTAAGTGGTGGCACCAGAATTTTACCTGAAGCAGTTGCCCCAGAGTCCTTGCACTTCATCCCTGGTCTGGGCTTCTGTCTTTTGGAAATAGGGTAATAGATCATTCTGTGTCATGGTCTAGAAGTTATGCAAGTTTAAGAAGTTGTGGAGTTCATGACTTCCTCTTTAGGCAGGGTGAAAATTATTATGAAAAAGATATTAATATTGACTGATGACAGTTATGTATTCTTTCTGTTTTGCCTATATTAAAATTTCATTTTCCTACAAAAGGTTGAACATCTATGAATAAAATGAGAATGTCTCGTAGTGAGTGAACTATTTCCTTCTACGAAGTTTTTATGGCCTCTAGACAAAAATGCTGGCAATTCCATTTTTAAGCAAAGCCGACAGTAGTAGACTTCTGAAGCTCTCTCTGGGGTTTCTTTTATAATGTGACTAATTCCATTCACCAGGGTGCCACCATCATGACTTAATCAGCTCCCAAAGGCCCTACCTCTTAAACACACTGGGGGTTGGAATTTTAGCATATGGATTTGAGGAGGACACAAACCTTCTGTCCATGACACCAACCAATCCCTTTGACAATCTCAAGGCCAAATATTGGTAAAAAGAAGTCAGGAGACAGAAGGCATTGTTACATATAAAGAAAAACTTTTAACATATCAACAATGGGGGAAAAATTTCTTAAATCATGATAAGGGTCATTTCAAAAGAGAAAACTAAAGTATAGCAAAATTACAAAATGCATTTCTCAAAAATGATACAGAATTTTTTCCCCAATAATAAGTTGGATAATATTAAAAGCTGAGTGCCGAAGAATTGATGCTTTTGAACTGTGGTGTTGGAAAAGATTCTTGAGAGTCCACCTTGGACTGCAAGGAGATCCAACCAATCCATTCTGAGGAAATCAGCCCTGAGTGTTCTTTGGAAGGAATGATGCTGAAGCTGAAACTCCAGTACTTTGGCCAACTCAGGAGAAGAGTTGACTCATTGTAAAAGACTCTGATGCTGCGAGGGTTTGGGGGCAGGAGGAGAAGGGGACAACAGAGGATGAGATGGCTGGATAGTATCACCGACTCAATGGACCTGAGTTTGAGTGAACTCTGGGAGTTGGTGTTGTATAGGGAGGCCTGGCGTGCTGCGATTCATGGGATTGGAAAGAGTTGGACATGACTGAGCGACTGAACTGAACTGAATATTTGTATGATCTCTATATTTGACATGCTATTATTAGAATATAAGCTATTTCAAAAGTATAATCTTGGTAACATTTTATCATATAGTACATACACTAGATGAATGAGATCCATCTTTTCATAAATGAAAACCTGATATTTAAGCATTATTATTGACAACAGATTTTTGTCTTTTACTACTGAGACTAAAATAAAGATTATATATACATATATGCAAGGCTTCCCTGATGGGCCAGCTGGTAAAAAATGCACTGTAATGTGGTAGACCTGGGTTCAATACCTGGATTGGAAAGATCCCCTGGAGGTCAGCATGGCAACCTATTCCAGTATTCTTGCCTGGAGAATCCCCATGGACAGAGGAAGGCAGGAGGAGAAGGGGACAACAGAGGATGAGATGGCTGGATAGTATCACCGACTCAATGGACGTGAGTTTGAGTGAACTCTGGGAGTTGGTGTTGTATAGGGAGGCCTGGCGTGCTGCGATTCATGGGATTGGAAAGAGTTGGACATGACTGAGCGACTGAACTGAACTGAATATTTGTATGATCTCTATATTTGACATGCTATTATTAGAATATAAGCTATTTCAAAAGTATAATCTTGGTAACATTTTATCATATAGTACATACACTAGATGAATGAGATCCATCTTTTCATAAATGAAAACCTGATATTTAAGCATTATTATTGACAACAGATTTTTGTCTTTTACTACTGAGACTAAAATAAAGATTATATATACATATATGCAAGGCTTCCCTGATGGGCCAGCTGGTAAAAAATGCACTGTAATGTGGTAGACCTGGGTTCAATACCTGGATTGGAAAGATCCCCTGGAGGTCAGCATGGCAACCTATTCCAGTATTCTTGCCTGGAGAATCCCCATGGACAGAGGAGCCTGACAGGCTACAGTCAACGGGGTCACAAAGAAGTAGACACAATTGAGTGACTAAACACACAGACATATATACATATACCTGAGTGTGAATATCTTAACAACTTTTTCTCAATTTAAGAGACATTTCAGACCTTCAACTGGAAAACAGTTTGAACTGAAAAAGAACTTTTACACAAATTTAAGACCATCTGACCTGCCTCTTGAGAAACCTGTATGCAGGTCAGGAAGCAACAGTTAGAACTGGACATAGAACAACAGACTGGTTCCAAATAGGAAAAGGAGTATGTCAAGGCTGTACATTGTCACCCTGCTTATTTAACTTCTATGCAGAGTACATCACGAGCAATGCTGGGCTGGAAGAAGCATAAGCTAGAATCAAGATTGCCGGGAGAAATGTCAATAACCTCAGATATGCAGATGACACCACCCTTATGGCAGAAAGTGAAGAGGAACTAAAATGCCTCTTGGTGAAAGTGAAAATGAAGAGTGAAAAAGTTGGCTTAAAGCTCAACATTCAGAAAATGAAGATCATAGCATCTGGTCCCATCACTTCATGAGAAATAGATGGAGAAACAGTGTCAGAATTTATTTTGGGAGGCTCTAAAATCACTGCAGATGGTGACTGCAGCCATGAAATTAAAAGGCACTTACTCCTTGGAGGGAAAGTTATGACCAACCTATATAGTATTTTCAAAAGCAGAGACATTACTTTGCCAACAAAGATCCATCTAGTCAAGGCTATGGTTTTTCCAGTGGTCATGTATGGATGTGAGAGTTGGACTGTGAAGAAAGCTGAGTGCTGAAGAATTGGTGCTTTTGAACTGTGGTGTTGGAGAAGACTCTTGAGAGTCCCTTGGACAGCAAGGAGATCCAACCAGTCCATTCTGAAGGAGATCAGCCCTGGGTGTTCTTTGAAAGGAATAATGCTAAAGCTGAAACTCCAGTACTTTGGCCACCTCATGGGAAGTGTTGACTCATTGGAAAAGATTCTGATGCTGGGAAGGATTGGGGGCAGGAGGAGAAGGGGACGACAGAGGATGACATGGCTGGATGGCATCACTGACTCAATGGATGTGAGTCTGAGTGGACTCCGGGAGTTGGTGATGGACAAGGAGGCCTGGCGTGCTGCAATTCATGGGGTCGCAAAGAGTCAGACATGACTGAGCAATTGAACTGAACTGAATCTATATATAAGACTTCCTCGGTGGCTCAGTGGTAAAGAAAATGTCTGTCAACTCATGAGACATGGGTTAGATCCCTGGGTGGGGAAGATCCCCTGGAGAAGGAAATGGCAACTCCTCCTCTGTTCTCACCTGGGAAATCCCAAGGACAGAGGAGCCTGCCAGGATCGCAAACAGTTGGACATGACTTTAAACAACAAAATAGTATACATAAAGCACTCAAATGTTTTCAGCTACTAAATCACTAGACGTTTCTTGAATGCTAACTATAAAGTAGCTATTGTTTTTGGAGGTAGTGAAATAACTAATTGTAATACATGCTACTGGCTCCAGAAACAGCTGAGCAAATGGCGATGACAGCTCAGAGGAAGGCACCATGTACTCTGTCTGGTTGGGTCATCTTTAAGATAATGTGAGCTAAGTCTTAAAGGATAAGTGTCGTTTTAAAAGGCAGAGAAGGCAGGTAAAGAAATTACAGCTAGAAGTGCATGAGCAAAAGTTCAAAGATCTGGACGTAACTGGAACATGAGGTATGTCACAAGGCCTAGAGTAAGGGTGAATTAGGTGAATTAGAAGAGACAGGAAGGGGAAAAGTCTGGAAGGAGAGTGTGGCGGGCATCTCTGAGACCCGCATCTCATCTCCTCAACCACCTCTGATTTCTACTATAGCTGAAGGGTTCCAGGCCAGCTATTACTAACCCAAGAATGCAAAGGCACACTGCATGTTCTGCTAAGGCTTCTTTCAATTCTGTGCACCAGGGTTGAGGCTGGCACAGTAAAAGCCTATTACATCTGCACAACTGCACCCACAGAAGTTCCAAGCAGTTAAAATTCCCTGGACAGCTTTCAAGTAGGGGGTGGTAGGTGGCAGTGGATAAATGCTTGTTTCCATTCTTCAGGTGGGGAATTCAGCAAGAAGCTTTGCCCTCTCTATATTTCTTGGGAATTTACAGTTACGGTCTCAGAATAATGCTCTTCATTGGCTTTTGCTTCTTCTTTGCCTCATGTTCCCTCTTTCCCAATAAACTAGCTGCATCCGAGTTTTTGTCCCAGGTTTGGTTTTCAGAAGACCTCAGGCTACGGCACTGAAAGTTACAATGGGGCCTGTCTGTGAAGGCTCCTACACTCCACTCAGCATTTTGGATTTTTTTCTCACAGGAGCAGGGAAGACCTCTGAGGATTTTGAGCAGAGTGGTCACCAGATCCAATGGTATTGCAGACTTTATAAATGGTATTGGTGTTAAGGATTAGAAGGAGATGAAAGTGAAAGTAAAGAGATTATTGAAAGGTCATTAGATAACTTTTTAATAATAATATGTTGGAGTAAAAGATGTAAGTCCCCAAGGATACACTATACAGTATCATGACCTTTGTATTAACTACAGATCCAAGCAAAATCAGATATCATATTGCTTAGGTGTATTACACACACACACACACACACACACACACACACACATACACATAGACAAATATATACAGAAAATAAAATTAAAGAAAAAACAAGAACTTGGTAAACATAATGATAAAGTTTAGAATGGCAGTTATCTCTGAGTGTGAGACAGGATAATAGGATAGGGAGGAACAGATAGGCTTGATTGTGGGCAACTTTTAGTTCTTAAATTGGGTTAGCAGGAACATGGGCTTATAATATTAATGAAATAATGAATTAATAAGTAAATAAAAGAGTAGCATGCATGAACCAATCATGATAGTGTTTTGTGACTGAAGACCCATCTTTGTGAACTGGAGATAATCCAAACAAATGAACCCAAAATTAATGAGATTAAGAAATAAGTATATTTTTGTAGATTTCTACTTGGCTGTTTGCTGGTGAAAAAAATGTACAATTGATTATTCTCCACTTATTTCACTTAAGCTCTGAAAAACTACCCAGGAAGCTCCTAAAAAAACAGAAACAAATAAAATAGTAACTACAGTGGAATTAAGTTACTTATGCACACTGATATCTGACTGGATAGTATCTAAAACAGACATGATTAAAGAAAAGAAGTTCATCCTGTGTAAGTTTATGGGCTTGGAGTAAATCAAGGTTATAAAGACAGAAAATGAGGTAAATGAAATTCTGTCACATTCAGAGACGGATCACATGGGAACCTGTCATTCTTAGATACACAGAGTAAGAGGCCAAGAGGCATTCAGAAGACTCAAGAGGTTACCTCTACTAACTAGGATAATTTTTGGTTTGTAAAAGATAATTTGAAATTGAGTGAGTACTGAGGTTATCTAGGTGGAAAACATTTGAGCTACTTAGGAACATGGAATATAGTCTATTATTTATATTTTGGTTTATCATGCATAATGTACATTGTATAAAACTAGGATTCTGTAAATGTCTTCTATATATATAGTAGCCTCCCTGGTGGCTCAGAGGTTAAAGCTTCTGCCTGCAATGCGGGAGATCCAGGTTCGATCCCTGGGTTGGGAAGATCCCCTGGGGAAGGAACTGGCACCCCACTCCAGCACTCTTGCCTGGAGAATCCCATGGAGGGAGGAGCCTGGTGGGCCACAGTCCACGGGGTCGCAGAGAGTCGGACACGACTGAGCGACAAGCTGCTACTACTAGAAGGCCTGAAAGAAGGTGTGACGGTGTGGACTGCTAGAAAGCGTTTCCCAAA